>OMNN01031937.1:0-13291 GCA_900302755.1 Chromis chromis | reverse complement strand
TGTATGTGTTGTGTGGGATGTGTGGAAGAAAAAAAATGCATTATGGATGTTCAGCATGTTTATAGAGTCATAATTTGGGCCTGTTAATTGTATAATGTGACAATGTCTGATGTCTGTGTGTGCACAAAATGCACAAGAGAGAGTAATTTGAGTGGCTCAAGATGTGTGTGAGTTTGTGCGTGTTTACCTTTTTTGTGTGTGTGTATGTGTGTGTGTGACCCTGGTTGATTGTGCCGTCTCTGTTCTCTCTGTAGGTCGCTGGAGAGAGTGATGACGCGGCAGTGAGAGACACACATACCTCACACACACACACACATACATACACTCACACACACACACACACACACACACACACACACACACGGTCACACACACTCACATATTTGCCCACACACACTTTAAGTCTTGCCCTACTAAGACAGGGAGGAGGGGGGAGAAAATACTGCTATGACGGTGTCATTTCTCTCCATTACCAGTGTGTGAGCCACACACACACACATATTCGTACTCCGTGGGGAGTTGCCTGCATGGGGGATAAGGCCCTATCTAGGGCACAAAGATGGAGTTCACATCCTATTCGTCACATATCTAACACTCACACACATACAAATACATACACCTGGAATCTCATATGTCAGAAGTGAAGAATGAGAGACTGAATGGAGAGAAGACATTGAGCATCTCAGAGAAGACACCAACACCAGGCCGAGGCAGAAGAAGATGTCCCAGACGTGCTGAGAGGACGGAGGGAGCTGCTGTGTGACCCCCTCCCCTAGTGGACCTGTATAGAAAGAGAGCTACCAAGAAGAAGGGTGCACCTGAGACACCTAGAAAGTGTTCTACAAAAGTGCCCTACAGTTGTCACCATGAGCTGTAGGCTAGAGGGAACACCCCAGCTCTAGCCTCTATCTCCTCCCGTGTGTGTGTGAGTGTGAGAGCGAGTGTGTGTATGAGTGTAATGGCGGTTTGTGTTTGGGCAGCAGCCCCTCTGCTCTTCCTGGGGCTGTGCCTGTGCAGTGTAGGGGGCCAGGCCCAAGGGGAGGTCCTGGAGTTTGGAGGTGTATCCAGTCAGTGGGGGCGGTTTCCGGTGTGGAACGCCTGCTGCGAGAGTGTGCTGAGCTTCAGCCTGCGGACTCACAGCCAGGAGGGCCTGCTGCTCTACCTGGATGATGAGGGCTTCTGTGACTTCCTGGAGCTGCTGCTTCTCCATGGCCACCTCCGTCTGCGCTTCTCCATCTTCTGTGCTGAGCCGGCTGAGCTGCAGTCAGGCGTAGCGGTGAGTGACGGGCGATGGCACGCAGTGCGTGTCAAGCGGGACTGGAGGAACACCTCGTTGGAGGTGGACGGACGATTGGAGGGATGGGCGGAAGTGAAGAGTAAGAGAAGAGACATGACAGTATTCAGTCACACCTTCATGGGTGGGGTGACGCCAGATCTCCACTCCTCACCCCTACGCCTCACCTATCCTTCGGTGCGGGATCACCCCGCTTTCCGTGGCTGGATCACGGCAGTGAACATCAACGGCTCACTTGCGACGCTGGACGGATCAGAGGGCGTCGCAGTAACAGCTGGCTGTGGGCCAGACCACCAGTGCCAGAACGGAGGGGTGTGCAGCGTGGTCAACGACCAGGCCGTCTGCGACTGCTCCGACACCGGTTACCAAGGCAATGACTGCAGCGAAGGTAAGGCCCAAAACCATGCTGACCCATCATATACATCTCATCCTTTGCATATACACACATGCACTTCAGCACACACATGCACATCTATTTATATCTGTGGATGCACATCTCCAAATTTATACCTACAATTCCAAACACCAGGACCTTCAATGGAGACATCTATTTTTCATTCACACCTTCACAACTACCTTCAATTGGTGCGTATGGACCAGCAGCCTTCACAAACAGTGCAAGACGTGCATACTGATTATGTTTGATATTGATTTCTTATGCCTGCCAATGACTCCCAGTTTAGTATGTACCTCCAGAACCCTGAGCTAAGCCCCCCTTCCCAAGAAGAGCAGTCAGTTTAGTGAAGCTGGAGCTGAGAGCTTGAGAACAGCTGTTCTGTGCTGCACTGAGACTGTGAATCTTGAGAGTCTGAAGATCGGAAACAAATTCCTGAAACTCAACGTAAAGCCTTACCTGGCTGGCAAGCTTTAAGGGGCTCAGTTGGTGTATTTGGCAAAACACAATAAACCATATAGATCTACTATGGATGTGGTTGTTGGCTCGTGTTGAGAGACTTTAATTGGAACTGGGCTAAGAGGCTGGAAATCAGTGGTTGTTACATGGCTGACACCTGGCTGCCTGTGTTAATGGATTTGCATTGATTTTAGATGGCCTTCAGTGGAACCATACACAGGGTGTTGAAATGATGTGTGTACAATCTATCACCTGCCATTAATTTGAACAGCTTGCAGCCTGTTAAGATGCTCAGTTTGTGTGTGTGTGTTGGATGTGTTTTTGTGTCAGTGGCGTTGTGCATTATAAAGAAGAAATAGTGCCCTGTCAGTAGTACTTTATAAATATGATGAAGTGTGACTATAAACAGTGGTAAGTATGTTATTGGAAGAGGCAAAAGAAAAAATACGGTTTCATAGATGATTTAATATTTAAACTTGACAAGAACACCCTCCCTTAATACTGCCAAACAAGCCTTTGGTCAATACAAGTGCCAATATACAGGGCAGTGTAATGATGGCCATTACAAAAACGAAACAGCTGCCTAATGAACCCAGCTACCTTGTTATGGCCAATACTGCAAATGCTTTCATTTTCCTCCGCTAAGTTGTGTGTGTCGTCAGATTTGCTTCAGTTCATTTAGAGCAAATCTGC
This sequence comes from Chromis chromis, assembly GCA_900302755.1. NCBI lineage: Eukaryota > Metazoa > Chordata > Actinopteri > Pomacentridae > Chromis > Chromis chromis. The sequence continues at coordinate 10,451 of OMNN01031937.1, read as the reverse complement.
ATTCTTAATCAATAGCTCTCTAAACTACTGTATGTTGGGTTTTTTTGTTTATTTGCCACCAAAGATACCTTCCAGCTTTTACCCCAGCGATTGATTTTTTTTAATGACACAAATGCATCTGCCAAAAACGGCCAAGTGGCCTTGCTGCGTGGCCGCTGTTTGTCACCAGACTGACCTTACACCCCACCCAGCACCACTGTCAGAATCACACATCCCTTTAGCCACCCACCACATCACACCCTAGCATTTAGTGGACAGTGGGATGGCCTGGGTTACCATGGAGACAGGACTAATAGGGAGACCTCATGCCAGGAGTGTTTCTTCTTCTTCCTCGCTCGTCCTCTCCTCCTCCCTGCACCCACTCCTCCAGCTCCAGCCTTCCCCCTCCCACACTCCTTTGCTACCTGCGGCTTCAGGCATCCTGTCTGCCACACAAATCTGCTGTATTTACATGTTTGTGGTGCAGAGTGTGTACGTACGGACATTTAATATAGAAGGCATTAAGGCAGCAATAAGAGCCACCGGTCTTAATAGACCAAGAACGTGAGGAAGGTTTCGCAGCTGGTGCATTATGTTCACCAGTGCTGAAATAATTAGTCCATTGAGAGAGAAATAATAATTTCAATACAGCTGCAGCTATTAGTCAATTAATCGATTAGTTGTGTGATTGAAAATTAATCAGCAACTTGTTTTATAATAATTACAGTAATAATAATTCCATAATTGCTGTTTCCAGCTTCTCAGTGTGAGCATTTGATGCTTTTCTTTGATATGTATGATAGTAAAATGAATATCCTTGAGCTTTTGGACTGATGATTGAAGAAAACAAGCTATGTGAAGATCTCACCTTGGGCATTTCTCTCTAATGTATTGACAATTTATAGGCAAAAGATTTAATTATGTAACTCGTCTGCACATTAATTCATCTTGAAAATAGTTGTTTCAGCTATATGTTGCAGCTGCTCGTAAAGAAAAAAATTTTCCAGCTTCTAAAATGCAAGGATTTGCTGCTTGTTGCTCATTTGTGCCACTGTAAATTGAATATCTTTTGCACTGTTGGTCAGACAAAACAACAATTTGAAGAACTCGCCTTGTGCTCTGATAAAATAGTCACAGGCATCTTTCATTTTTTTAGGGCATAAATGACAGATTGGTCGATGATACAAAAAGTCATCATTTGCAGTGCTAGTGCCTCGCTGCTGCATGTGGGGTGTCTGTACGTTGAGGAAGTGACAGGTGAAGCTATGATTAGCTCTCTGCAGAAACTCAGTGCTGCATTACGTGTGATCCAAGCCAGTCTAATCCAGTCTGCTGTTTTGCTGCTGGTTAGGGCACGGTGAGAGACACAGACAGCAGTGACACACACATACCTGCGCAAGCACATGTAGCACAAACATAAAAACACATGGAGAAACACATTCAGTCTGAGCGCAGGCACCTCCAGCACCACCATTAGTCACATCACCACCGAGGTTCTTAACAGCAGTGTAGCTCTAAAGGCTAAATAGGAGGTGCAGACATTTTACATAAAGGCTCTCACAAGATACAATACCTACTTTGCACTGGCACTTGTTACTCAACAAGAGGCTACTTATATACCTTTTAAAGGGATATTCCTAGAGATAGACTCACATTTCTATCTTGAGTGAAGCCAAGTGTTGTGGAAAACACGTGCTACAGTAATTTTTTCCTTTGGCAGCAGTGGCCGATATTAGTAAATGTAGTCTTATAAAATGGTTCTAGTTAGGAGGTATGCTTGGATGGATGTGCATGTGGTGGAGCAGTGCTATATTTGGTTGAAGTAAATCTGCCATTGTCTGAGATCATATAGGATTATACGATTAAATTATATTCTCTTTTCAAATAAAACAACAGCTTCAGATAAAACATAATAAGGTGTTCTTCTTGGATTGAATTTGGCTGTTTGACTGAAATGGAAATAGAAAGATTGGGTTACATCCTGGCTCCCTTTTGAGTATTGGTATAGGCATGCTATTTCAGGGCTGGTATTCCACTACTGTCTTCTTTGTCAGTCTTGTTTCTCAGGTTCACCTTTTAGAGTATGGCCAGACATTTCTGCAGGGTTGAGAGTATGATGGTTAGATAATGGTGGAAAATGACCAGCGCTTTGAAAAGGTTAATTCATGTCTTTCCTTGAGTTACTCACTGATAGTGAGGGATAGTGAGTAACTGAGATTCAAGGGACTGAGTTATTCCACTGAACTGATAGCTTTTCAGAGCCACTTAACAAAAACATAAACCTTGGACAACAGAGTGCAGCAGCATCTTTAGAGCATTTCCAATGCTTGGTTGTTCTCTCGGGCCTCTGTGATTCATGTTGCTCATTCTCTGTAAAGAGTTCAGAGAGACACAGAGGTCTGAGAGGAGAACTGAGCAGATGATGTGTTTTTCTGTGGATGGTTTACATTTTTTGGAGGGCCGTTTTGTGGTTTGAAATGTTTTTTTAAAAGTCGGCCTCATGCACTGTTGTTCATTTTGGTCTGACATGATGCCGGCTCAGTGGGATATCTCTGACCACATGATCTGCAAGCTGAGCTAATATCCAAGCATCAGTATCACTACCAGTGAGTAACTGTTACCATCTTATAGTATTCCAAAAGAAATCTCATTTCAGGTGCACTGATGCACTCTGGAGAAGGAAATTCAAAGGTTGCTTTTGAGGGAAGTAAAATGGATGGCAAACGGAGCAGGGAATAAAAGCTCGGGTCAAAATCCCTCTTTGACTAAAGCAAAACTGTGAGTAACATCTAAGGTTATGTAAAATGTTGATTGTGAAACCACAGTTGTCTCTTTGGAAATCGGGATGATCATTATTTGCAAGAATATGAGTCCAGGCTGTGTAGTTGTTTTGTAAGAGGCAGGCAATGTCGGGTCTAAAGGTTTATCTCTTGTATGGTACCTTGAAATTATTGTGTTATTTTGAACCCAGCAACCTCACTGAAGCTGCACAATGACGCTTTGAGATAAAATTATACCCCTCTGAAAATTAGAAAAAAAATTCAGTTATGAATCTTTAATACAGAATGAATATGCTCTGCTAGAGGAAAAAATGGATCCTTAGGACTGCGTTTGAAGCCAGAAATAAGCAATTTGGCAGTGGCAGTGCTAGTTTCCTTACACGTTTACAATTACACAATATCTTCAAGGCTCCCTAATGATCCACTTTTATTCCTGCTCATATTTTTGCAGATTTGTGACAGACTTAGAGATATTTGCAAAGCAATATATTGTTGTTATTTACTGAAGACATTTTTTTTTTTTTTTTTACCTCTGAAAGACTGCAGTTTATTACATATTTCATGCCAGCGTTGAGGAAGGAGCAATTTATGAGGGTTTTCGTTCCAAAGCACATCAACATTTCAGTTTTGGAGAAACATAATCGTTTGAGATATTCAGAATACAGATGTAGTAAGTGAAGACAGTTTGAGCAGGACCATGCATAAATGTAATTACTGTCTAAGCCATTTTGCCCTCCAGTGAAGGCAGAGTGAACCTGGCTTGTTAGGCCTGGCCTGGCTTGCATTGTCCTTGAGGGCAAATCGCTGTTAGCATGCTAATGGCTCCACCTGTTTCTGCCATGCTACTAGCACAAGGGCAGAGGCAAGGAAACGCTCAGAAGAGCACGCAACTCAAAATACACACACCTAAACACACACACACACACACTCACTTTCATATGCACACTAACATACACACACATGCACTCTGTCCCAGTATTGAACCATGCATGCCCCTCGTCTTCCTGCACTGCTAATCCATCCCTACATGTTTTCCCTGCTATTTCACATCATTATTACTGCCATAGTCAATGTTAGTGTGTGTGTGTGTGTGTGTGTGTGTCTGTATGTGTGGAAGATGGAGGGAGTGTTGGAGAGATTGTGAGGTCGTGAGTGTGTGTGTGTGTGTGTGTGTGTGTGTGTTGCATGCTATCTGTCGGGGGGCTCTGGGGAGAGAAAGCAGCTACAAGGTAAGTTCTGGGGTAAAACGGCTCTTGAATCCAAACCTACAGGTAGGAATGTATATTTACGCCAACACCCCCCTCCCCTCCACCCTCTGCACCTACTAGTGTGGGTGGGTTTGTGTTTGTTTGCGCGCTTAGGTTTGTGTAGTTGTACCCGCGTGGAGTCATACAGAGAGATTGTGCATTACTTTAATGCGGCTGCGTGCATATATGTATAGAACAGAACCTCAGTTTTCGGCTACCGGTGCAGCATGGTACCCAGTGTGACGTTTCCGTGGACTTTTGCATGTATGTTACCACGGTAACCCTGGACGGGTGTGCATGTACAGTAAGTAGCCATGGTAACCCAAGGGCTAAGCATGCATGTTAATGAATGTCTGTCTCTCTCTCTCCTCACCCGGCCGCTACACCTTTCCAGAGCACAGCTACACTCCAGGTAGGTTGTACTATCTATCTATCTATCTATCTATCTATCTATCTGTCTATCCGTCTATCTACCCTGTCTGTATTTAATTTCCTCTTCTTGCTCTTTGTTCAAACATCTCTTTTCTTCTTTATTGGATTCCTTCTTCTTGAATTAATTCTTATGTACACACCCTTTATCTCTATCATTACCTTATTCTTATCATACCTTTTTTTTTTTTTTTTTTTACATATTTCCCATGCCAGTCATGTCCTTTACATCCTTCTTTCTGGTCTTTGTTCCTCATTACATCTTCTATTGTGGAAACACCGTAGTGCTAGGTAGCCAGGGTGCAAGGTAGTCAGCATAAATATATGTTGGTCTGTGTGGGTATGTAGGGGTTGGCCGCTGACATCTGGTAAGTACTACATCCCATGTGCAGTCATCTGAAGTGACTCTTGCCTCAAGGTTACAAAGACGTAGACACGCAAGTACTGTACTGTATACGACCTAGTTCATGGCTGTGTGCAAACGTCTGTGTGCGTACCTGTTTGTGCGTAGGACCGGTGCGCCTAGGATAAGTAAGTGTCTTCAAAACAAATTTCCTTTTAGACATTTTGTATAATATAGATGACTCACGCACAGAAACACACAGATAACTTTAGTCTTCACCGGCATGTCACAAACTCCTGTATCACCAAAACACATATATGCACACAACACGAACACACACTTCACGCCCCATGATCCTTTGCTGTGCTGACTGTGCTCTTGTCTTCTTTTAAGGTCTGGCACACCTGATGATTGGCGACCAAGGTATGGCCTCCTCTTACCTCACTTCCTGTTGTCCTCTGCTCTACCATCATCCCTTACCTCCTCACTCCCCCCACACTCAAAACTCCTTGTATCCCTCCCCCCACCCACCTCATCACCACCTGGCGCGGAGCGAAGTTGTCTCTCTAGGCACTGAACTAAGGTCAGTTATTTTTCTGTAACTGGGATGTGAAACGGTCCCATTTGGTCTCAAGTTTCAGTTTTAATTGAAACTGAAATGGATGATTTTAAGCAGACGAATACATATGAAATGTGGCTTTAAAGATCATTTTAGGTTGGATTTTTTTTTAAAGATAGTGATGAACCTGAGAGCAACTTCTGCTGGGATACATATGTATAAATATATACAAGTAATGGGAGGGTGTAGATGGCTGCTGCTTGGCTGGGTTAAACTTGGCAGGGCTCCAGGTCATGGAGACGGAGCTAAGGGCCGACTGACCGACTGACACCATGGATGGTTTGATTTGGTCTTTACTTTTCCACCTCATTTCATTTTCTCTCATCTGTATGTAAGAGCTTTGATCGAGCAAGATGCGAGTGTTGAGCGTGTGTTTGTGCACGATGAGACGTGTGCATGTGTGCTTTTACATCAGGGTTTGAATCAAGGACTGTGGCAGTTTTCACAGGAACGCTCATCCACACTCCTCCATGGCTTTTTCTCATCGGCTTCCAGCATGTCTTGCTCTGCCGTTGCTGGTGCTCACATGGGCTCCCGTTCATATACGTGATTATGAAAAGATGTTCCTGCGGTATATGAAAGCAATGCTGTTATACCTCAACCCCTGAGCTGTCCAGTGTTTTTGATAACTGCCCAAAAACAAGTACCACCGGTCTGCTTTTTAATTGCTGTGATGACCAAACCTCACACTGCCACATCTCTCTTCTTGCCCTCTTTCTCCTTTTCCCTTCTTTGTTCCTGCCCTCTTTCTCACTGTTTGGGACAACACCCTCTGTGATTTTAGGAAAACTCAGAGGTACCCCCCTGATTTGATTTGATTTTTTTCATTTGTATGGCTAATGGGCTGTTCTGGATGGTTTTCAAGTGGAATGTATCGACAGGCTCTTGTATGTACAGCAATGCAGACCTTTAGAGCTGTTCAGCTTCAAATTCTTATTTGCGGTTAAATGGGAGTTTTTCTTTTCCGGTAAGGTAAGCTGTTGATGCATGTATGTGCGAGCGTGCTCATACTTAAGCGTGCATGCATGCGTGCGAATGAATAGAAGCTCCAGCCTACCGTGCTTTTGAAAATCTGAAGGTAGGTGCTGCTCAATCGGTCGGCTCTGCATGACGCTGATGAATACACTGATTGGCCCACATGAAGACGGGCCTGACCGTGACAGGCTGATCTGCGTCTATTGTGCTCTTTGATTGGATGAGAGAAGACAAGATGACGGCTGTCTCCCATTGTGACAGAGCCGCCGTCTTTTTTTTGGTGAAATGTGCTATTTAATGAAATGTTCATCCAGGCTGGTGCATAGAAATCTGTTGAAGAGGGCACAAATGATGTCTCCAACCATCTATCATGTGAGACGCCTCTATCATGTTGAGTACGTTTCTGTCTGGGTATATGTGCTATCTTTTGATTTCTAAATAAACTCCTATAGCTGAAGTTTCAGCCTCAAAATGTCTGCCATGAATCATCCAGGTGGCAGTGAAAATTTAATTGCTTCATCTGGCTTATGCTCGGCATTTTAAATCACCTACTTAAGGGCCGACATGTATTAACATATGTTTTCCAGCATTATTACACAATGTATTCAGTGTATTTGTGTATAGTGGGTGCCCTCACTATTACGGATGTTTGGATTGTGATAGGCTGAAAGTAAAACTGTTTCTTTTATTATTTTAAAAAAAAAACCTTTTGAAGTCTCTTTCAGAAACTGTACACATGAAAAAGCTGTGTGTGTGTGTTTGTGTGTGTGTGTGTGTTTGCGTGAGTGTGTTTTCGCTGTGCATACTGAGATGTAAAGGCTGTCAAATGGTGCAGACGAAGCCTAGCTTAGGTTAGCTCAGCGTAAAGAGGCTTTTTGAGGAGCCTGCAAAGCTGAAATGAGTTTCTTTGAGGGGGCGGATTGGGTGTGGGGAGGGGTGTCTTAGAAAGATATATAGTGTGTTTGTGTGTGCCTGTGTGTGTGTGTGTGTGTGTGTGTGTGTGTGTGTGTGTGTGTGTGGGCTGGAGAAATTGAGAAAAGGAGACTGTGCCTGTGTGAGAAAAGCTAAAGGAATGAATGATAGAGCGAGCAGAGAGGGAAAGAGGAAGCGAGGGAGAGATAAAGTGAGTCGTCTTCTCTCCTGTGATGTAGAGCAACTGCCTGTATCTGCAAAGGGACAGCGGTGCTCCTGTCTGCCCTCCCAGCCCAGTCATTCTCCAAAGGGACATCAGCCCTGATGGGGAGCTCTGGACCTTTCCCCTCCACCATAAAACACAGTTATCATTCTCCCTGGAAATGATACCCACAGATCACTAATCACTTTGAGTGGGTGAAAATGCACGAATTGTGGAGGGAAGAAAGAAAAGAGGGAGCCAAATTGGATTTTCATAAGTATCGAGCAGCCAAAGGAAAAGGGGAAATGGATTTTTTTTTTCTTGAAAAGTATTGAGCAGCAATAATCTGGATGGAAAATGTGCTTAAAACCAAGTAGCAGATTTTGCCCTTTTCTCTGGCCGTGAAGGGTTCTGGGTGAATGAGCGATTGTAGATTCTGAATAGGATTGAGGAGTGGCTCTTGGACGTAATTGGTAGCTGCGCTTGTTTATGATGTTCTTTTAGTTTTGAGGCAGGTTGTCCAGTTAATAATGGTTGTTTGTCTGCATGTCCAAGGGTTCTCGATATCAATCCAACAATCTATGCACAACATAGACAAGTGGTCAGCCTCGCTTGAAGTGACCTTTAAAGACGTGCGTACGTGAACGGACAGACAAACAGACACACACTCACACGCAATAACCTTTAGAGAGTGCCCGCTGAGTAGGTGAGTGAGTGTGTGTTCAGTGTAAATATGCATGAGTAAGACTGCCTGCACATATTCTTCACGGTCAGTGGATGAAGGCAGGAGAGAGAGCGGCGAGGTGTGTGTCTGTATGTTAGTGTGTGTGTGTGTGTGTGTGTTGTGTGTGAGTGCATGTTCAGGGGAGGTGGATTGTGAGTCATCACTTGTGACTCACAAAGCGTCGGCAATCAAAGCAGCTCATTTTAACACATTGTCTTATGGCAAAAACACACAGATGGACGCACACTCGGCTCAGACACTGGCTTCGCGCACACATGTTCAGTGTCACACTCTTCGGATTTCTCTTCAAAATCTTCAAATTGTCTCTTTAGTTTTTTTCCGTCCCTCTCACCCCACACCACCCTCCCTCTTTTTGTTCCTGGACATACGCACGCTCGCGTTTTTTCTCACAAACACACTCACGCACACAAAAACACAGCGGACAAGCTCCATGCTGACTCCACCATATGTGGAGCTGGGAGTGGTAGCAGACGCCAAGACAAGAGGAACCAGTCAGTACCAGCAAAGTACAGCATGTCTCCTATTTCTTACTCATCACCATCTAACAGTCCCTAATAATGAATCACAAAAGGACCGATTATTTTTTAATAAAGCCCAGGCCCACTGACACTAAATTGAAAAACATACTTTTGTTAGTTTAATTATTTTTGTATAATTTATCAGCTTACATTCATTCCACTCTGTTGTTTTTTTTTTTTTAAGGTGGTCGTGCTTAAATGTTTTGTGGCTCGTCAGCAACAATTTGATAAACGATGTTAGCTGCTTTTTGCAGAATACGGAAGTTTTCTTTTTTAATTTAAATCACTTAGGACTGCAGCTGAGGATTACCAGTTGCTGAATTACTTTCTTGACCAACAGATTACTTGTTTTGTCTACTTAACGACAAAAAAAATAGTTTCTCACAGCTTAAGTTGATGTGTTTGCATCTTATTTTACCCGACCAACAGTCAGAACTCATGTATGAAAAAACCGAAACCAAAACTCAAACCAACAGACGTTTGTTTGCATTAAAAACAGACAAATGATTATTTAATAATCAATATAGTTGCAGATTAAGTGATTCATTATCTATCAATGTAAATCAAATATCTTTTGGTTAAAGCCAGTAGGTTCATTGTTGAAACTTTGCTCTGGCGACTTTTGATGAGTAATTTTCATCATATTGGGATAGTTTAAAGACTTAACAATCATCAGTGAAAATAATCGCTAGTTGCAGTTCTATCAGAAAGCAATGAAGGAAGTTGCCTTACTTTTGTACCTGTAGTTACTGTGAAACTGCCCCAGTGGCTTAGTCAACACAGGATTATTAGTTGAATTTTTGCATTTTATACATACTACATAATAAAAATCACTTAAATATTGTTTGCATTCCCCAATTTTCTGTCCCTCCTGGTGCAATCTCCCAAGTATTATCTGAGCTTTAAAGTAAATATTGCAACATACTGTATATCATCAGTGGAAGATATCTGTCAGACGTACATTAGCCAGTGTTGTCGTAATGCCCACATAATTTAGCAAGACGGGCAAGTGAGCAGCGCCTAACCCGAGGTGAGAGAGACAGAGAGAGATGCTTGGTGTTAACAGGCAAGTGTCTGGTGATTGGCCGCTTGCCTCGGTGACTGGCATGAATTTGGCTCCCGATGGCCACATCTTGAGCTGAGAACAAAAAAAAAAACAGTTTAAACTAAGTTGTGCCCCCCTCCGGCCATCAGCAGTGGGTAAAGCAATTGCGGCGAAGTTTTTTATTGCAAAATGTACAATTTTCCTAGATATACCCTCTCCACTAATGGGACTAATTCTGCCTCTTCTATCCACTACTAACAGCCATTACAGTACTGTACAGCGCTCATTAATGCTTAACACCCATGCAGTTCTTGTAATGAAAGTCACAGCACCACATACAGAGCTCTGCCTCCACATTATCAGGGAGATGCACAGTTGCCCGATTCAACATGGGAAATGCGCAGCAATCCCACTGGTAAATGTATACTTTCACTCGTAATTGTATGCAATTACCGTCCCGTTAGCGAGCGCGTGCATTAACATTTTTGAGCGTTCACCGCAACGCTAATAGGGAACACGCGAAGCCGATGCACCCTGTAATCGTCCTAAAAATAAAGACATCAAACGGACTCCCCATTTACGGAGGATGAAGGGGGAAGATAGAGTGGAGGCTGGCTGCGAGTGTGTGAGGGAGGGAGGGCAGGAGGGAGGAGGAGG
>OMNN01031935.1:0-12240 GCA_900302755.1 Chromis chromis | reverse complement strand
GGCATGGACCAGAGGACCTCTCAGGGTGTCCTATGGGGTCTGGCACCAGGACGTTGGCAGTGGATCCTTTGGGTACTCTGGCTTGTGCAGTGGGGCCTCTGTCAATCCAACTTGTTCCACTGCATCCTGTTGATGCTTGATCAGAATGGGCTCTAGGAAGTTTGGAGGTCAAATCAACATCTTGGGCCATTGTCATGTTCCTCAAGATGTTCCTGATTGGTTGATGTTGTTGCCATGAGGTGGGGTGCATTTTCCCGTGGGGGTAGGCCAGTGACATTTGGGATTTCCATTTGCATGAGGGAGTGTGCTTGTTCTGGGACAATGTTTATTTGGGTGTCTAAGTCTCATCAACACAGATGTTAAAATCCAAGGTTTTCCATCAGAACACCACATAGTACCAATATGATCAATGTTATTCACTTCATCTGTCAGTGGTCAGAATGTTGTGGCTGATCGGTGTATATTTTCAGTGTGTAAGCTCTAAAGTGATTGAAAGGCATTTATTGGACCGTCTTACGAGCTGTTTCCAGTCTTTATGCAAAGCTAAACTGTCCTTTGCCTGTAGCTTCCAATTTTGCGTACAGTTATAATAGTGGCATTGCTGTTATTTATCTCTTGCAGAGACTGAATGTTTAAATGATTAACAATTCTGTTTAAGTCCTAACCCTTTTAATTTCCATTAAATCACACTTCTTTTAGATACTATTTATAGTCAGATTATTATTTTTTTTTAGCAATTTCTATTCAATGTGTTTTCATTCAATAATTATCTATCTATATAGTAGTTTTCATTATGATTGGTAGAATATGCTATTCCTGCACTGGGATCAACTTATCTTTACATGCAGGAGGTTTTCCCGAAGACAAGGCATGGATGTATTCTAGTGTTGTTTTTTCATTGATATCAGTCCCACTGCTTCATTTTCACTGTTGGGTGCCCCCAGTACGGTAACCATGGGTGTCACTAAATCTGCTACGATGGAAATCTTACACATTATCACTTTGAGGTTTGCCTTGCTCCTTTAAAACACATGACTCAAGGTGCACATGTGGTCATCTGGTAGCAGGATGCTCTTCCAAACCATGAAGTCACCCCATCACAGGATCAGAACACTTCCTTTGTTTAGCAGTTGTGTTTATTTCATTTCATGGTAAATTAAAAAAACGTCACCACACTCTTACCTCAGTCTACCTCTCAGTTAGCACAGCTCTGTGTGTGTATCATGATGTGTTACAATTTACACTTTCACAATTATCATTAAATGATAACATATGGGCCTCATTGAAAAAATCCATTTCCAAACTAAGTTGCGGAAAAATTAAGTTTCATATTAATCATTGTGATTAATAACTACTAAACTGCGCTTTATCCTGTAGCATAATTACGATGATCAATTTAGGAAGAGCCCTGCAGCCACAGAGCTTCTCCCTGATGGAAAACTCTTCCTGTGCAGACTGGAGCTCCAGCGTAGAGGATGACATCACACCAGCAGCAGAGCTCGTTCCGCCGTCATGCTCCAGACATGTCATGGGATTATGAGGAATGTGAATCACTTAGCAATGATATTGTGTGCCAGTGCTCCGGCAGCAAGCATTAATACCCTGTAATTGCATTAAGTGTGATTTGCATAACAAAAAACTGAAAGGATTAATTTTGAAATGCCACATTCCTTTATGGACTATTTTCTATGCATTCATTACCCTGTACAGTCATTTTCACTTCTATTTTCCAGACTTTATACTACAAGTGTTTGCAGCTGCAATCACCCAGTTTTCTCCCCGTGAGGCCTCATGGGAAATTTACCTTAACCAATGATGGAATTATGATATCATTATGTACGATTAAACGTACATTTTTTCTAACAATAACATCTTTGTTCAAGCATATTGTACCAATTTGTGTCAAGTGTTTGGGGATTGATCTAAAGAAACCAGGAGTGCTATAGCTAGTCTTTTCCTCTGACAAACCTTTCCTCAGAGGACTTTCTGGAACATTTCTTTAAAAAAAAAACTCTACCTAATTACCACTGTCACACTTGCACAGATTTGACAAATCCACAGGCTGTTCAAAACCTTTTATTCCCAAATTCATCTCGCCTCGCCTCATCAACACCAATTTAGAGAGCTTTCTATATTCCAGCTATACAGCCACTACCAATTACTTCCCTAACATTCATACTAATCCAGAGAAGTGACACATCAGACGCAAACTTGATTCCGGCGTTCTTAGCTGCATTATTCTCGAAACTGTTTTTCCCAAGGACGTTTGCAGTCCTTGGTGGGCTTTCCACTAAACACATTATTAATGTTCTCCACCACAGAGGAGCTTTTAATGGATTTCTCAGCACGTCTCTGTTGAGATTGAAGGCTTGTGTGTCGCTGGTAATGCACTGCAGGGAGCATGGACGCTGAAACCTAATCCACTGATCAAAGTGAAACATTTAGTTAGACACTTATAAGACATCATCTTTTAGCTGTGACCTGCAGTGTCTATATCTCTGACTCCTGGTGTTTGGTTCCAAGGAGTCGTGACTTAGCTTTTTACTGATTTCTGCCTTATCTGTGATTTCTTATTAAGGTACAGTTTTAGATTTCTCACATATACATGCTCTCTAAGTTTCTTTTAAACAAATGCACAGTTGGGATTGTTATCAAACCACATCCATGCCAGTGAAAATCCATACAGGCTTTGTGCCTTTGGGAGATTGGAGCCACAACACACATGCAAGGATCTGCTTGCTGTCTGCCTGCCAAGAGCCCTGAAGGCTGCCCACTCCCTGCTAATAATGCCAGTCTATGTGTGAGCACATTGCTGTCTGTAAATGTAAATGTTTGAGTGTGTATAGGTGGGCAGGAGCTGAGCTTTCCGGCGGCTTATCAGCCAAAGTGCATGTGCAAGGAGTGTAAGGAAATGTGAGAGTGCACGGACAGGTGTGCCCCCATCCTCCTGGAGGGATGAGAGGGCAGCACTCCAAAGTGTGATAACTCGCTCGAGGCTGTGACTTTGAACAAGGGCGCTCTCCTCTGACACCGAAGGAAGCTCATCCATCATCACACGTGCTCTACTACAGCAGACAGGCAGACGGGGATGAGCTGAGGAGGAACACATGCCTGCAGTGAGTAGATCTGCCTATTTGTGGAGCCGACATGTACATGTTGTCCCAGAGCTACTAACCCCCACTGGAGAGCTGTCCTTAAAATGACACACATTTATCCACTCAACAAGAGGACAGCTGACTGGAGAATTAGGCCAGACACTGTCTCAGATGTCGGCAGAGGCATTGCTAAGTTTAGAGGCCAATAAGATAATTGTTCCGTTCCTTGAATGCATCAAGAGCTGCTGTTTTGGGACCAATTTGACGGTGGGTTTTGGTTTCTTTAGATGTAGTAAGAGATTAGATTTAAGCAAAGCCACCCTCTTTGGATGAAGAAGAGACCCCACATTCCCTAAGAAGCCATTAAAAAAACCCAGTCAAGCGTGGACGGTGAATTGAAGATGGGATGCCGGGAAACTGACAGACCACTTTCAACGTCCCAATCTCCTCCTTTGGAAAGCAAATGGTTTGGTCCCGCATCTGCGAGGCTTGGAAAACATAGAGGAAAGCAACCGATTATTAAATCGGCCGGCTGAGGCTCAGAGAACGTTCTCTGATCTCGGCTCCCTCTGGAGATTGATGTGTGCAGACCGAGAGCTCTCTTACCATGCTGGCAAGATTTAGTGATTTTCTTTCTCTTTTTTTTTTGGCAGTAAAAAACCTCTACAGTATGATTTTGCCCTTTATTATGCACACGGCCGAGCCAATCACCGAGGCTGTAGGTTGCGCTAATAAATGTCAGGGCTCGAAATTAGGTGTTGGACACACCTCTGTGCTGTTTGACGGGACGTAGGATAAAGGTCATAGCTAAAAGGCCAGGTATGAGAGATTGAATCAGAATTTTAACTGAGTCATTTTGAATTCAGAAGATATTTCTTGCATGGATAGTGTTAGAAATAGATGAACCTGTGTCTTGAATCTCTTCTGTCATATCTCAAACACTGTCTGATGCTACAACAGTTTGCCAGTTCTTGGGAATGATGACAAGGGATGGAGGGGGGTGGAGAGTTTGGACAGAAAGAATGAGGCAGAATCACCATGGTTACTGCCAATCTCCATAATCTATTTGTTCCTACCTCCAACTCTCTTTCACTCATCCTCACTGTCTCTTTTGCCACCCTCATGTCCGATTCTTTCTTCCTATGCTCGGTGGGTGTGACATCTGGAGCTCATCAAGCGCGGCCGATGATTTACACCTTGACACGCTGCTGCTGACGGATAGTCGCATTACTGCCAGGCGCGTCACGCAAGACGGACGGCGGCGGTGGCAGTTAACGGATTGGGTTTGGGTGTGGAGAGGCGGGGAGTTGTCTTTCGGAGTGGACGGGTATAACGCTTGCAGGGGGGTGGAGGTTGCATCTGCACATCAGGTGTTGATTTAAAAGATAGGGGCTAAGCTGTGAAAGAGACCTGTCATCTCCTCTGCAGCGTATTCCCAGTTCAGCACTGGTTAGGCTTTTCAATATCAGTGATTAGATTTGAAACCAGCAGGGGGGATGTCACACCGCAGGCAGGCAGAATTTGTTGATGATGCAGCCACCGGAGCATGTTGAAATAACCTGCTTAGATGGTGGCTCTAACCCTCTCCTTGTCACAGAGAGTTTGCATCGGCAGCAATCACCCAGAGGAGAGCCTTTTTTTTAAATGATCAATGTGCACAATCATTCATCTGCTTTAAAAGATTTAGTATTTTATGATCTGTAATCTAGGCTAGAGCCATCCAATTAGAGCATTAGGTGTGGGATTTGCTCCTGTGTAACGCCGGATAAAAGAGGCAAAGCCACCCAATTTCCTATCTGAGTTCGGGAAAATAATCACAGCCAAAATGCTCACAAACTGAATTAGAAACAGTCTCCTGCACTGGATCACAACACTATGCTAATTTGTCAGTGTTTATCCCAAGAAGGTCATTAAACTGAATAACTCAAATGCAAATTAGCTCCGACTGAATATTGCTGTTTTTTTGGGGGGGGACTCCATTGATTACTGTTCACAGAAATGAGAATTTCTCCTGACTTTCTCCACAGGGACAGAGTTTGGCAACACAGCAGAAAACTGTTGGTCCTGTAGATGGCCTGCTCACAGTGTGGTCTGTAGATCTGATGTTTACTGCCTCAGAACCTGCTCTTTCACTTAAAGGACATTCACTGTCATCACCATGCCACCCTGCTGTCTTCCTTTCTGCTAAAATCACAAGACGCTTCCAGCTAGACGCTGCAGGCTGCTCCCCTGGCGCCTCTTTTGACCTCTGACCCCTGAGCACACGGCTCCGATCACACAGTTGGATGTTCATCTCTGATCTGCCCATGAGGTCACCCCCTGCGAGGTCAGAGGTCATTAATCACATGTGTGAAGTGGGAGGGTAAAGAACTTAGCAGCCTCCCTCCATGCACCATCGGATGGACTCCTGCTGGGAGTGTAGCTGGAATTAGCATTGATCTGCCACGCTGATGTGCTCGCATGTATTTATGGACACGGGTGTAGCTCATACTCATAGTCTCAGCATGACCTGATGAACTAGACTGGGAGGGGGAATAAAACTAGAAGGCAAATAGAGGACAAATAATGAGCGACATGTTGCTCTTTGACCGATAGCACAAGACTTTATTAGAGCTGGGCAGCTATTTACTTGGCTTTTATTCAGAGGTTATTAGCTGTGGTTTGCTAATCAGTGCAGAATCGAACCCGGGACAGCCGCTACGCCTCTGCACTTGGGTCACGCGACATAACCGTTAGGCTATCGGGGCGCCCCGGTCCCACAGTTTTTGAAGAGGAATAATGATTGCCTCACAGCACAAGTTGACGGGCTTGTTTCTTATGTTTGTTCCATATAAAACCCTGCATGTCTGAATCTGTGTTTTTGAGACGGTCATTGTTACTCTGCAGTTTCAAGGCAGAAATGGTCAGCCATGGTGTTGCCTGCTTATTTCGCTCATTATGTGTCTTCTAGCATATAACACTATACATGTTAACAAGGTAAACAACCTGATTTTCACCAGAGGGGGTCTTTAAAAGTGAAAGATGTTGGAAGGTTAACACTGTTAGTAGGATAGATGAACCCTATTTTAACGGTTTGTTCCATAAATGAGCACTCTGTGCTGCAGGATTTTATCAGCTGTAGTGCTTCCCTCCTGCCTGCTGCTGAAACTGATGTCCCGCTAGCTCAGTCTGAGATTGGATTCCTCTCCAAACATCCTGCTCAGATAAGACAGGGGTCCTGAGACGCTTCCGTCAACAGATAGACTCGGTTTGTTCGTGGCTGAAGAAATGTGGGATGATGGTGAGAAAGATAAGGAGTGCCTTGCTTCAACATGTTTTTTAGGATTTAGGAACTGAACTCTTTAATATGACAAATAAAAGATAGTAAGGGACATCTCCTCATCTGGCTCACATTTATATTGTTTGCTGCTGATTGATGCCTATTTGCGCCCAACTTTCTAGAACTATAGACAAGAAAACCATCGGCCGTTTGACAAACGTCCTGGGTTTTTCTTGTGATTAAACGCACCCTGAACTCTTGATTGTTCAATAAGTCCTTTCTTGGCTCGTCCAGCCCTGCATGTGCTGTCGAGGCTTGGCTCCGGCCCACACAGTATTTTTGGTACGAGTCCCTTTCAGATCATTGTGAGCGGGGCTGGAATCTTGCCAGGGAACGTCAATACTACACTGGCGCTTTCATAGATTGGTCTCATTGCACTGGAACTCTCTGGAAAACTGTTGATTACAGTAGCTCTGCAGTCGTCACACCACAACATCTGTGCACAGACGACTGTCAAAATGTGAAATTAGTGGGAGCGGCGGAAAAAGAGGCTAAAGGCTGTCAAATAGGCTCTCCAAGTTAGGCTCATTTCTCTGTGTGTGCATGAAGGTTTAAACAGATTATGCAGGAGCCCAGGGCGAGACAAAGTGTTTGTGGATAAGCACAGACTTTTTGGAGATTACAATTACATTTTATGCATGAAGCTGTGGCTTATACTCGCTGGGCTTATGTGAGTGATGAGGGTTTGGTATCTCTCTCAAGGCTTTTGGCAGTGGCTGCTTGGGAACAAACATGGGCTAATATTGGACATCTAACCAGTATCTCTAGATGATTCCATACCTCTTGGCTTGTTGTGAATGTAGAAGGTAGAGTGCTCTTCATGGAGCAAGTTTGCATCCCACCACTGTGTTGCTTGTCCAGGCAAGACACTGTTGGATGATCCCGATGAAGATCGTAATCTGAAATGTGCTGCTGTCATAATAAGGTTACTCTTGATTCAACAAGTTCGACATTCGACAGTTTCATCCGAGCACCTTGAAGCAACAGTCCCCAACCTTTTTTGCGCTATGGACCGTTGTAAGACAATAATTTCACGGACCAGGCTTCAAGGGGTGGAGACAAATATAACAAAATAAAATGATGGCATAAAAATACAACTCACCCTTAGTGGCATCCCTGAGCTTGTTTCTCTGCAACGAGCCGGTCAAATTGAAGGCTTAATTTCCTCATTTGCTAGCTTGTCGCCACATATTATGCAGTGTGGGCTTGGTGCATGAGAATCACCTGTAGCGGTAAACCCGTATTTTAAGTAGGACTTTTGATATTGTCTATTAAATGCAGCTTTCTTTTTCTTGGAAGTCGTAGGCTTTTATTCTTCTGTCTCCTCATTGTATCTTTTCCCCTCTCCAAAGATGTTTTTTAGTCATGTTTGCTAGCTTGTGGGCTTGAGGTACATATCATGTGACCAAAACGAGCATCTTGACATGCGTCAAGAGGCACAGACGCACAGACTAATGTATCTGGTCATTTTTCAAAATAAAACATCTTTCAGACTGATAATAAAATATTTTTTTATTCACTCTTTCTGTGTGGCCCAATACCAAATGACCCACGGACCGGTACAGGTCCACGGCCCGGTGGTTGGGGACCGCTGCCTTAGAGGGTGACCTCAACTGGGTTTTCATAATGGATTGTTTTGCACATTTTGAAGTATTGTTTTAGAAAAAGTTAACGGAAATTTAAAAAAATATCACTTGAGATAGTTTTTGAGTGAATGTGCATTATGGGAGATGGAAACAGCTTTTTCAAACAAGTCCTGTCGTATTTAACTCCTTTTATTGTCTTTGCCTCTGGACAGCATGAAACATGACCGATACCACCTGACATGAAAGAATAATTACAACTGACCCAACTGAAAACAATTCTTAAAGACTTGTAGATAGACAAAGTTTTGATGATGTTTTAGCAGATAGGTTAACTATGAAACAACTTTGACATAGCCAGGCTTTCTGTATGAAATCTGGCTCGACGGACTGTGACACACCAGTCAGTGATAATGGGTGTCATGATGGTGTTCACCAACTTTCTTTGTTAACCATGTTTTCTTCATTAGACTCTGAGTGCGCTCCCACAAAAGAGGCCATTTAACGCATCATGTGACTCTTCATCTGCACAAAATAGACTGATGGCATGCTGCCTACTTCACTTAGTAGGAAAAGGGTTGTTATAATGGAGAGCTATTAAGACTAAAAACATTTATTGTGGTCAAAAACACTGCTACTGTAAAGTAGAACGCACTCAAGCGAGATGCAGACCCACGCCGGATGCCTTCCTAAACATGTCAGATAGCTGTGTGACCTTGACCTTTGACCCTTTGACCCCAAAATTAATGGGTGACCAGGGTAGGTCAAGATGAACATCTGTGCAGAGTCTGATTATCCTATGTCAATTTGTTATCGAGTTATCGTGTGGACATAGCCACCCACATACCCGCATACATACATACATACAGACAGACAGACAGACGGCAGTGACCGCCCCTCCCACGCCGACAAAGTCGGGCCGTGGGTAATGATGCAAGAGATGAATGCTGGTAGAAAACTGGTAATCATGCAAGTCAATATACTTACAGTGCAGCTGCTTATTTCACTGCACTTTAAAGCACTTAAACGTGTAACTTCATACATTTATACATATTTAAATAGTGTATTTAGCACTGAAACTGTGCTAAATACACTGAGGGACATGTGGAAATCACTTTAGTTTTTGGGCAAATCAAAGTAAAATGATACTGTAACAGTGATAAATGCTGATAAATTTTAAAAACATTTTCTAATCTGTGTTCTCTGGCGTATCAGCAATGTAGAACAGACTTGACAGCAAAAGAGGACCAATCATAAAAACACAATTATGGGCATGGTGACATGACACGTACTGTATATGCACGCCTTCATTCAGGGTATTACAAATGTACAGCTCAACAGGTTTGCTCATATAATGTATTCACTCAGGTAAGAATCTGTATCACTCAGAGAGAATGAATATGAATACATATGTTTTTATGATTGCTCAGTTTTACACTGCTTGTGTGGTCAGGAAAAGAACTGGTGAAAGGGTGTCACTTCTTACAGATATAAATCCCAAACAGAACCGCCTCTGGAGCAAGTTAGTTGTGGAGCATCAGTTACCATGGTGATCGAGCAAGTTAAAAGAGAGCCACTTTCATGACAATGAGTTTGGGCTCAGCATACCTCACTAACCCATTATTCTTTCTTAGTAGTACACTAGGACACTGCTGGGAATCAGCTGTGCTGCACTCCAAATCTTGTTTTTTTTTTTTTAACTTTCAGTCCGTACAACAGACTGTCAATTGGAAGATACTACTGGCTTGCAAACTGCAAAATATGACTGGATGTTGTCTACTGGAAGACATCCTGTCAGCACTGTGCCCAATCAGGACCTAAAGCAAAGTTTTTGTTCTTCCTGGCCTTGTCGGCTTCTATCTAGATCTTTGCTTGTGTTGTTCTTTCTCAGATGTACGTCGCTTTGGAGAAAAGCGTCTGCCAAATGAAATTGTAACATCCTGGTATTTTTGGCGTACTACGTTTGACATACTATGTATTAGGACACAATCTTTTCCTTCCATACTTTATAGTATTGAAGTATGGATTTTGGAACGCGCCCCTGGTTTTGTTTCTGCCTCTTCTGCTCTGTTTATTGCAACCTTTACTGCCACGTTCTGACAACACTAGGCAGCCTAGTTTATTTGCTCCAAAGTAATTAGTGGAAACAGCTATTGTACCACTGTAGAAAGTAAGGATCTTAAGAAAGCTTACGTTGAAGGTAAAAAGATGCCATTAAAGGTTTTGAAAACTTGGATTTTTCAGGGTTTTTGCCCATCAACAGTGCTGTCTTTTGTCTTGATCTATTATTCCATAACAGTTCCTGGGTAGCTTTAATAACCTGGGTACCACGTGAAGTTTGGATGACTGATAGAACTGAAGGTGTTGTAGCTACACCTTGGTGTTAATGGAGTTGTTGCAACACTTTCTTTTCATTTTTTATCACTTTCTTTAGTTCCCACTCTCCTCTTTCCTTAACTGCACACAAAAGGAGACGGCTTGATAGGACCCGTAACAGTGATTTATCTCCAACATGCGTTTCAATTGTCAGCCAAAGCTGACGCCAGCCTGTGTTCCTCAAACGTAAATGTCAAGGCTCCATCCTTGCCCCTCTGCTTTTAACTCTCTCAGGTTCGACACCGAGTGAGCAGCGGCGGATTGTCTGAAATGGAGCGCTAATTGGATTGTCATATTTTCACACTGGGGACTACAAGTGACGGAGGAGAAAGGCTTCATGCAGTGGCCTTGTTTGATTCTCTTTTTTTCTCCTCCTCAATCCTCTTCTTTGCCCAATGAGATTTTTTTCTCTCCATGTGACTAGTCGGAGCTTAAGCCCTAATCTCCTCTGCAGTACATGAAAAGAAAGCGCCTATCGCTCCTTTGGTTTTCTTCCACTTCCAGTTTCTAACAGATCAATTCTCTCCCCCTCTCTCTCTTAACACCAAACCCCCCCTCTCTTCCCTTCTCTACACTAGCGGGACAAGATACTGTTGCATCTAAAACACCACAGTGCTATAAGTCATTTTTTACAGCTGCCTGGAGGGCCATATAATCCCCGCCACCGCCCTTCTCCAACACACACACACACACATATAGACGAGTGGACAGTGGAAGGTCAGGTCAACAAAGCGGGAGCAGAAAGAGCCAAAGACGAGGTGGGGGTGCTGCCATTATAACAAACATCAGGGTCCTCTGGGACACAGGCCAGCTCTGGTGTAAATGCTCTGTTAAAGGGACACGAAATGTCAAGAGAGGACTGAGGAAGGCTGCACAGATTGTATTTAAAGCTCGATTAAACTTTGCAGTATGCTTTCAATTGGGTAAAAAGGGCAAAATTCTATTTGGCATCACAGCAGAATTGTTCTAGGACTTGTTGCATTTTTGTTCTCAATAATCCCCATTAGTTTTCATCGATGCTATCACTTCAAAAGTATGTTTCGAGGGTTAAAGCACCCACCTCTCAGGCCATGTGGAGTCAGAGGAGGGTGACCAACATGCATAGAGCACCTTCAAGGCTGCATTTGTGCTCCCTGAGAAAGTCCTCACCACACATTGTGCTTTTTACCTTTTGAGGATTATCAAGTATCCCCTCTCAGCAGCAGCAGCACTGTAGGTGGGAGTGTGGTGGGAGGACACGGCATTAGAGAGAAGATAGCCGGGCTGGATCTCACCCTGTGTCAGCGAAAGGAGTCCTGGTAAGCCAGACCTGACAGTGAGTGCCAGAGGAGGTTCATGGAGCGATTATGAGTTCTAGAGTGGTGGTGGTGGTAGTGGTGGTGGTGGGGATGTCATGCCTAGCTCTTCACTGGGGCTGTTATCAGTCGGGAACATGGCAGTTTCAAGTGCTGGGAGATTAGGCCACGTATGTGATGAGGACCACGGCTCACGGAGCAGGAGAAGTCTTCCCAGGTGAAGTGTCCTTGAGCACAATTCCAAAGGTCTGTAGCGTAATGTCACTGTCACATTGTCTTGACCCTCTGATCTCAATGGAGCACGATGAAGGTGCTTCAAAAGCAGCAATGGAATACTAAAATTTGTTTTGGAGAATACCTAAATCCTGTAAATCCTAATAGAATTTTATACAAGGGACAAATGGTTTAGTTACACCAGTTAAAATGCATCCGGTTGGATTTTAAAATTTGGTTGCAGTGTCTCAATATATAATGATGTGACACTTTGTATTGAATTAGTTTGGCAAGGAGATGTTGGAAAACTGTATGGAGTTATTTAAAAAACGTCAATAAGATAGACTTAAATTTGTTTT
>OMNN01031933.1:0-12694 GCA_900302755.1 Chromis chromis | reverse complement strand
TCAGCTGTAGTAGTTTAGTAGCAAAACATGTTAATTCCACCTCAGGAGAGCCCAATGTTTTGTGAAATTAGTAAAAACAAGTATGTTCACATATTGGTACTGGTATTGGCATCGTTAATTGGCCAATTTGAGTTATATTATAAAATACTGCCATGTCAGATATCAGCAAAAATCCAATATTGTGCATCCCTAGTTGTAGAATACTCTATTTCCCAACAGCCCTATCATACAACAGCTGAACTGTTATCTTATTTGTCCAATTTTTGTCCTTGACCATTAGTTGGTGACACAACAGCTAACATAATGGTACCACAATAAGTCACAGATTGTGTGTATTTCATCAAAGTGTGTGCAGTGGCAAACTAATAATAATCAAAAGGCTCAGTCTGGGTTAACTGGGTTAACCAAAAGCACTCCAATTTTAGCTCATTTTCCATCACCACTGAAAGGTACCAATTTCAGTAATGTTAAAAGTCACAATTCATCAAGCATGACCCAGTGATCACTTTTTTTGTGTCCCCTGGAAGAGACCCATTTTTGTTTGTGCTATTTGCAGTATCTTGTTGTATTTGGTTGTGCTGAGTGTATTTGCTGTATTCTCATCTATCTGGTGTTGTTGTGTGTATTTGCAGCTCATATGTTGTCAAATTAATTAAGATGTTTTCTTAATGTGCTTGTGTTTTGCCTATCTGCATGTGTTTCCTAAGTTGCAGTGCGTTGAACTCTCTAGGCCTCTGTAATTACGTGATAAAAATGTATTTATTTATTTATTACTATGTAATAATTTGTTTTTCATCACATAGATTAAAAAGTACTTAAGCTGTTGAGCAGGAAATCTGACCAACTAATTCTTTACAACACTTCCCATAAAAACTGTAACTCCTTGGTAGAAATTAAATGTCTCTCCTACCCACTCTGCAGTGGCTATGAGTCCAACTAAGGGCTCAAACTTAATGGTCTTTTAATTTCTGATTGCCTGTCTCTTTGATTGGTCTTAAGTGCTACCCAATCTCCATTCAGTGGTGATTACCATAAGACTTGTCAGATTAGTTAATTGGTTCTGTTAGTTGACATTCTTTCCAGAAAGGGCTTCCTGTTTCTCCCAGAGGCAGCAGGTGTTAAAAGAACAACACTGCAGCCTCTTGATGCTAAGAACGCTCTAAATTACACTCATCAAGGCAATTCAGATATAAGGACACCTACGTAATTATGTACTATTAAATGACTCAAACAATTTTGGGATTTGTTTAAAAAGACCAAGTCAAACTCACTGCCACTGGAGAGATGTAATTGTACTCTCAAGCTGTGAAATGATTTTAACTTGTCTCTTGAATGACAGAGGAGCACTTTTGCTTTTTAATGATCGATGTGCTTTAAAATGTTGGCAGTATCTTGTTTCTGTTCAGACAAGAGATCACAGGATGTCCTTGCTGGGTCATTTTAGTGAAGCAGAGCAAAATTCCTGCTGAGATTTCTTGGTGTTTGTCCATCATTGATTAGGAGGTCTGTTAACAGCATGCACTAACATCTCAATTCTCTGGTGAGATGAGTGCCAGTTCAATAAGCACCCTCTGTGCTCACAGCCACAGTGTCTTTTTGCTCGTTGCAAGTATGCAAAGCATTGTCTTTCAGTCTTCGGTGGCATTTTTTTTCCAAAGTCAATATCAGCCACTTACTCACCAAGTCACCAGTACAGAACATCGAGTGAGTAAAAAAAGCCAGGGCACAATCGTCCTTAAAGGTTTTGCCTTTTAGGGCCATTCTTGTCCTTTCTAAAAAAGATTTTCTGCTTCAGAAGGACCTAGGGTAAAAAAAAAAAAGAATTTACGGGTGCTTTCTTACAAAAATAAATGTTTCATGACACTTGAATTCTATGAAAAATAACAACGGACCAAGATATTAGTGGTGCAAAAGTGAGAGAATACAAACAGCCACACAGCTGCTTGCCCTCAGACAGAATCTGTAATTCTATTGATCAGTTTAGGGGCCTTAACCAGTTCACCAATGGGGACTGACAAGGTAGAGGACATGTTGCGGTATAAGACACTGAAGGACGCTTGAATCCTGCCTTAGTGTATCTCATTAGTCTAGTGCTTCGGACAACAAATGCACTGTTTGTGATGCCTCCGGGATGTCCTGTTTGTCCTTCTCCCCACACTGTTTTAAGAGTACAATGCACTAAAAACTTTTAGTTCTGAGAGATGAACGGTGACCCCTTTAATACTCTAAGCAGGTCATATGGACTAAGGATCACATTGATCTAAGGTGGGACAATATCAAATCTTACTTTCGTGACAGCCGGCTTTGAGAAAAGTCTCTTTATGAACACTTTTGTTCGAGAAACGGCATGGTTTGGACATAATGGGTGCAATAGCAGGTGTGCAAAGTCTAATTCTCCGAGGACAAAGTATTTCATATCCTCTGCAGTTAGAACAGATGCCTTTTGTGACAACTGCAGTAAATGTTCAGCAGAGAATATTAAGAACTTATGAGTGGCACTTACGGTCCACTACTGAAAAGAAAATCTGCATTGTCCATCAAAAACAGCTTGTGTTTGTCTGTACAACTGTTCCCCTGTGAATGTCAAATATGCAATGCAACTCAAATACCATTTGGTTCTGGATTTAACGAGCGGCAAAACATAAGAGACATTTTTTCCACAAGCAATTGAGGTGTCCATGGATGTTCTTTAGGGCTCTCTAATGAATAAATGGCCAGGCAAATGCTGGCAGACTTAAGAACACAGCGCTACCCGGCTCCAGAGTTAAAAGCCTAAAGTGAGATTAATCACCGCTGCTGAGGGGGATGATATTCTTTGTTTCTGTTAATTTATGGTCTGTTTACAGCTGAGACCCTGAACCAACGTCATGCCTCTCACATATTGTACATACTCTGCCGCTAATGACGAGCAGCTCCTTCGGCACCTCTTTAGCAAACGCTCACAGTGACAACAAGATGACACAAACAAGATATCAGGGCTAATACACTGTTGCTTCCACGACAGTAAAGATGCTTCAGACTGTGATTCTACCTTTCTTATCTCCCTTATCTGTATTTATCTATATATATTATACTCTCCTTCACCCACTTGGTGGTTATCTAACACAGGAACTAGTCGATGTTGAAGTAAGACAGAAGGATGATGCCAGCGTAGTACGACAGAAAAGGGAGCAATGTATATGGAAATGGCTTGGCATGGGAAGAGACAGCTTTTAGTCAGGAGGCCCAGCAGAGGATCAAAGTGAACAGCGACTTCTCTTAGCCAGGTCTGATGTGGGAACAGGATAGTCAGGCACACTTCTCCCTGCAGCCCCGAACATGACTCATGGTATAGTGAATATTTCATGGCAGGCGTCACAGAGCTGACAGTAGTGCTGGCCACAGGGCAGCTCTGATAGACAGAAGAAAGCATGTGGATAGCGGGGCAGGGGGCATTAGTATTCATAGGGATGAGTATGAACCATATATAAACATGCATGTGCAAACCATATACAGTCAAGTGTAACAGAGACATTAAACTATCTGTTACACAGTATACAATCTCTGAGAAATAATTTTTTCTATAAGGCAGCTGGGAGTTTGAGCAGTGACTTACCCGTATACAAAAATTCCCACATAGGAACATTTTCCTCATCCTGAAGGCAGTTTAAACCCTGTATAACATAAAGTTAAGGCATATTTATCTGCTTAATAACATGCCTGGTTATGTACTATTTCTTTATCACCCACACATTTTCATTTGCTTACATAACTGCACCGCTTTAAGCCAACCCATTAAATGCATTGTTGATCTTCCAACAGTTTTAGGGGGCAGCATTCAGCTTCAACTGTGCAGTGATGGGCTCTCTGGAGAGGCCAAATCATGTAGTCTTATTATAGAGGAGACAAATCAAGTGTACCAAAACCCTCCCCTTCAGCCCTACTTTCTCAAGGTTATTTTCAAAGATAGCTCATGTCTTGGTACAGTATGTGGGTTGGGCTTTAAGTAAGCCCTGCCACTAGAGACGTAGTGTAACCCTATGCAGTAGAAATGAGGGGGCTTCAGAGGCCACAGAGAGGCAGGGGTGTAACTAATTTAAACCCCTGGGAGGCTCGGATGGGCGCTGGCTTTTGTCCCAGTAGAAGAAAGTCAGGCCACTTTGGCTCTGGGCACGTTGGGCTTCACACACAGCAAAAGCACTGTCGACTTGTGTGTCAGCATTACAGCACTTAAAGGTAATGAGATTTAGGCTTTCTGCATCATAAAGTATGACCGCCCTGAGAAACCCTTGAGACAATAGTGGTCCATGTTCTGCCCAGGAGCACAAAACAGACTTACATCATATCACAATCACCACATTCCACAGTAAAAAATAATTATGGACTGCAGAGAGGCATGTTCTTTCCGTCAGTGATATTGTAGCCATCACACAGTATATCTCTCAACAGCGCGCTTTCTAGCTCCACTTCCGCTTGCAGGAAGGAATACCACCTTTACAGCTCGCTGGATTCAAACAGATGAATCTCTGCAAACACCCTGTCCACTACGATAAGGATGCTCTTATTTACTCAATTCAGGAGCATTCATCAGCAATATCACTTTACGAAAACAGTCACATACTCTATTTTTAAATCTAGTGCACTGTGAACATGAAAGCGAGCAGACTGTTCCAGCATTGTATCCTATTGGGGGGAAGCCAGGCATCACTAAAATTGATTTCTTCTATTTTATACTGCAGTATAATGAGCTACTTTTACTCAAGACCTGTCGTCACGCATTACTGTCTGACCACACCAAATGAAAGTTATGCTGCCTTTCAGGCATTTTTAACTGCAATACAGCTAGATAGCTACATGCAGACAGGCAGGAAATGGCTTGGATGAAGTCACTGCTGCTTCTTATCTCATGTGATCAAGATCCAATGTTTATTCCGTTTTCTCATTCTATACATGCATGTATAAAGAGCTATTTTGAGTAGAAAGTAGAAATAAAGAGTAGCACCTGAGGGTAAGATGTATAGAGATGTCCTGTTTTCGACTTTATATATAATATTATACAACAACTGTAGCTGTGGAACTGAGTTGAAGTCTGTTTTTTATGGAACATCTTTCCTCTGAACATATTGCATTGCCCTACAGGGGAAATGTTGGGACCTGAATTTATTAACTGTTGAATGAATGAATGAATGATGCATCTAAATGGTAACCAGAAGTTATCATGTAGATGCATGATTTTTTTATTTATTTATTTTTTTTATAAACATAAGCTTAATTTATCCTCAGTGAGAGGACATCAATTTCCCCTCCATTTTCAAGAAATGAATTCATGGACCTGAATGATGAAACTGAAAAAGTTGTAAGAGCTAAAGGACCAAATAAATGTTGTACACCATCAAAACAAGCAATGCCAGCTTGTGAAATGTGACTTATGGAGAGCATGACTTGGTGCACAAACGTTTACTTTTCTCAGGTATGTTTCAGAGAAGGGGCTTCTCCTATAAGGTGTCAATATATCAGAATAGATCTATGGGCAACAAGTATCTTGAGAGAATCTGTTATGTAACTTTTACACAAGGAACAAAACCAAACCATACAGAATGTAGACCACAGCAGGGCAGCCCTTCATATTGGCCAATCTTGCCTGAGGCTGAGATCAGGAAACATCCAGATGGCAAGTCTTTCTCTTTTCCCCTCTCTCTCCTTTCTTTTTCTCTACTTCTTCCTGTCTGACTTCTCACTTCAGTTGAAAATAACTGAATTATACAATATGAAAGTAGTAACAATGAAAGAATGCCTGCTTTGAAAGCTGCGTGTCTAATGCCAGGTCTGTGGTTGCTATTAGTGTGTGCAGCATACTGGTGCTAGGCCTTGCAGCAGATGCGCTGGCCTCTTCACGTGTATGCACTAAGCAGGAATAAAGAATCATCATCCAGGCAGGTAATTGGCTGCTGTTTACATTGCCCTTGGCATACCCCTCCTCCCCTGCTTGACACATCTGTAGTGTTCATTAGAGCTGAGGAGCTCTGTGCTACACTATGTTAGCAAATCTGGCCTCTCAGGCTGTTCACTTTGCAGTGTGAGTTGCCAGATTGGTGTGCACTGCTCAGATTTATGTTGGGAAATTCAAAAATTCTAGTTAAACATCCATTTGGAATAGTTTCAGAGTGTAAAGTAAATGCATTAGAATACATACTGTGAATAAAGATTTGTTTTACCTTTTCCGAAATAGGAGCTCATGTTCCCAGGAGAGATCATGATTTTTTTAAATTTATCTCTGTGTGTGTGTGTGTGTGTGTGTGTGTGTGTGTGTGTGTGTGTGTGTGTGTGTGTGTGTGTGTGTGTGTGTGTGTGTGTGTGTGTGTGTGTGTGTGTGTGTGTGTGTGCTTGACCTATTTCTGCTGCACTGACATGAGGTTGGCATTTCTGCCTCACAAGTATAAATGCAGACAGATGCTGAAATATAGCTCACATGAAAACATAAAATATGTGCAGAACAGCAGCATTAGTCAGAACGTTTCCTCTAAGTTTGCTTCTTTCCGTCACACATTAGTGCATTAGTAGCATTTTACACTTTGCTTTTTCATATTTTATATTCAGTTTACTCCGAACAAAACACATGCAAATAGACAAAATACAAGCAAAATGATAAAAACATCTCCACCAATGTGTCAACACATGTGGAGCACTTAGGAAAAAGTGCTATAACGTGAGAAAAACACATCCAAATACTGAAAATAGGCTGCAAATACAGAACACACAGCCTCATATAAACAAAGATAATTAAGTCTATTTGTCTTGTGTTTTCTGAAGTTGTCATGTGTTCTCAGACCGGATCAATGCAATTTTTATACTTCACAAGTCACAGGAAGAGAAATATCTAAATAAATTGAAAAAGAAGGAAAATAAAGGAACATATACGGACAAAAACAAGGGGTGTCTATTTGAAAAGAACACAAAAACTCTGCAGATTCATAAATAAAAGATGAACTTTGAATTGGTACAAAGATTTCAAAATAGGTTCATGTTTCCACTAAATAGTCAAGAAAAGGCCCCAAAAGTCAACACTTTCCTGCATTAGAGTTCATGCTTCTCTAAAGTAGGATCAAAAACACTCGACTTGAAAAGAAAAGTAAAGAATCCACTACAATGTCCAACAATTCATTACAACAACTTTTCCGTCCTCAATCCAAAATACATATTCGTCTGTAGCCATGTTTCCATAAACTTGTCAAGCAAATTTTAACTTTAAAAACTGTTGCACAAAATTAGAAAAAGAAAATGCGAAAGACGTTCATTTCCATCAGCTACTTTTGAGTGAATAGACTTGCTTGCCTAATGTCAAACAATCAACAAAAGGTGGCGCTATGGGCTGCAGGTCTGTAATAAACAGAGTAGAAGAAGCCAGAAACTAAACGTGTTGTTTGGTAACCACTAAAAAAACAACCTTGAAGAAGATAAAACAAATAAAACTTTGGCCAGATGGCGACAAGACAAAAATGGAAAGAAATTAAAATATTCGCTACAAATAAACTAATTCTGAAAAGTGTTTCCATCTCAATAAAGTGCAGTTTTTGGGAAAAGTGAAAAAACCACCACAGGTTTTTGCGAGTTTTGCCATTTCCATTAACTTTGTCTAATGCGATACTTCAAAATGTGCACAAATCTACACTAATCAGCCACATTAGGACCACTGACAGGTGCTGCTGGAAAACCTTGGATTTTGGCATCCGTGTTGATAATACTTAAGACACCGAAATAAACGTTGTCCCAGAACAAGTACACTCCCTCATGCAAATGGCAATCCCAAATGTCACTGACCTACCCCAGCAGGAAAATGCACCCCACCACATGGATAAAATATCAAACAATCAGGAACATCTTGAGGAACATGACAATCATGTCAAATGAAGTTTGGATTTGACCTCCGAACTTCCTAGACCCTATTCTGATCAAGCATCGACAGGATACAGTGTAACAAGTTTGATTGACAGAGGCCCCACTGCACAACCCAGAGTACCCAAAGGATCCACTGCCAACGTCCTGGTGCCAGACCCCATAGGATACCATGAGAGGTCCTCTTGTCCATGTCCAATGGTTCAGAGCATTTTTGACCACATAAGGGGGACCAACACAATAATAGGCAGGTGGTCAAAATGTTATGCCTGATTGGTGTATGTCATGGTGTGACAAAGTGTGTGAGACCTCTCATTTCTCCTACACAACGTCCTTTTGTGTATTTCGTTTTCATTTAATTGAAAGTTATAGTTCAAATGTGGTTTAATTGTTTGTTCCTTTGTTCATACTCACCATGTGCAGGACTAGTGTTTGGGAGGAGGCCGGCCCAGCACTTCCTGAATTTATGGTATTGGTGATGTCAAAGTGGCACTGGGCACTGGGCCAGACCAAGTGGAGGGTTTTTTTCCTTTTTGGATGAATTGTTTCTTTTGTATTAAATCAGTCAGTTTTTATTTTACATGTTTAGCTTTCAGGGAGACATTTAGAAATGCCTACAAGTTTGTAGTGTGAACAATGATGTTGTGTACAGATTGGTTTGCAACTAGGTTATACAATAGGCCACCATGCTGTATGATGGTAGAGCTGAAGTGAGTAGGTGTGAATTGAGCGTCCTATATAAGGGGTAAAGATTTTGCTCCCTTGAGAGAGAGAGGGAGAGAGGGCAAGGCTGAGGCTGAGGCTGAGGCTGAGGCTGAGGCTGAGGCTGAGGCTGAGGCTGAGGCTGAGGCTGAGGCTGAGGCTGAGGCTGAGGCTGCGCTGCTTTTTGTGTGTGTGTGTGTGTGAGAGAGAGAGAGAAGCTACGAGCTCATTTTGAGATAATTTTTCTTTGTAAATTACTTTTGTAGTCTACCACCTTCCTTGACCTTCATAGAAACACAGATACAGTATTATGACTTTAGTTTTCTTGTCCAAATCATGTATTAATCTTTGTTTTTAAAAAGCACAATCTGGTGATTTCCCATCTAAGTACATACATGGTGGCAGCTCTTGTCCATTTCAATAACTGGTTGGGTTAGAACATTTATACTGCAAAGAACAGATCTGGTCAGACATCCATCTTGTCATTATGATACTAGCTTTACTGTCTCATTATTTAGGCTCTCAGAGACTTCACTCCTGTAGGTGTAAAGTCAACAATAACTACAAATTCAAACGAAATTCATGTCTTTTCTTATATGTTTGACTGTATATATACACGTGGAAAACCTTTATTTAAACTTTATGTTGGCTTTTACTGCAGCTTTTAGGATTACAATAACCAGAGGGCTGTACATCGAAGTCAGTTTGACATATCCAGGCTTTCTTTGTGTGAGTCGACTCAACAAAAACTAAAGCCCCAGTCAGAGATAACGTATCATGAAGGTGGTTTTCAATTTTCTTTGTTAACTCCGACTTTCTGCCTCAGACTCTGTGTGCGTTCACATAAAAGGAGGGGTTTAATGCATCATGTGACTCTTCTTCTGCACAAAATGCACTGATATTGTCCCGCCTACTTTAGTCAACAGACTGTTATAATGGAGAACAAAGAGGAATATAAACATGTATGACGGTAAAAAGCTACTGCTACTGCAAATGATTCAGGACAGGAACGCTGGTAGAAAACTGTTAAACATGTGGTAATATATTTATTTTACCAATCAGTGCAGCCGCTTATTTCTAATGGACAGCGGCACATTAAAGCTGTTAAACTTCATCTATTGAAACATATTGTATTGCAGTGCATTTAATCTGATACTGTCCCATAATGCAGGAAATCACTCATCACTCATTTTAGTGGGCAGTGGTGGCCTAGTGGTTTGTAAAGCAAACTTGTAACCGGTGGGTCGCTGGTTTGAGTCCCCGGATTGGCTAGAGGTTGAGAAGGGAAAGTGAGAGCGACCGCTTGTCCCACCACCACTGTGGGCCCTTGAGCAAGGCCCTTAACCCCTGACTGCTATACGGGCGCTGCACCGTACCAGCCCACTGCTCTTAGTATGCATAGTTAAGGTTAACTTTGAATAGGATGGGTCAATGCAGAGAAGGAATTTCCCCAAGGGGATCAATAAAGGTTAGATTATTATTATTATCATTGGCCAAATGGAACTAATAGAATAATCAGTTTCCTAATCTCTGTTCTATCAACTACAGTACCAGCAGTGTAAATAGACCTGGCAGCAAATGAGGACATAAAAACACATCTATGTGATTTCTGCATCACCAGCTGAATACATGTCAGGTTCCAATGGCAACACAATTTCTACATATATTTTGCAATACTCTTAACTTCTAACTAAAGGGAGACACTTCCTACAGTTGATTTAAATCTGAAACTCTGAACAGAATCTCCTCTGGATCAGGTTAGCTCCACAGCATCAGATCTAGCAGGTTAAAAGACCTTCGTGACACTGAAAACCGACTTTAGGTTCAACATAGCTCACTAACCCACGAATCTCACTTCGTAGCAAAACCCTCTGGATGATGGAGAATCTGCACTGACATTGACATGTGGAGGCCTGATTTACCTTAAGAGTCAGAAAATAAAAGATGATTATGTAACTTGGACAATAGCAGTTATGCTAAAAGGCAAAATGAGTAAAAGAATAAACCCATTAAGAATAATTTACAGCATTTAAAGACAAATTAATCAGCTAAAACAAGAGTAAGTAAAAGTAAAATTTATTTGTAAGAGCTACAGGAAGTAAACATGACCAAAGTAAAAACAGAAAGAGGGTACCTGTACTGTAATGTACCCACGCAAATGACAATAAAACTCTATTCTGTTCTATTAAAATGAGGAAAAGTTGTGAAGTATCAAGGTGAAAAACCTGTTAAAGAGGCTGCAGGCCCCAAACAGAAGAGGAGAAGGACAAGTGGCATCATTGTACGTATGTAATGGAGACTTAAAGGAATCTCTGTGTGAATGAGGATGGATGATTAATAATGAGACCAAATGCATGTTTTGGCCATCTCCATCTTAAAAGCCGCGTGCTGGCACATGTAGCCGGCACTTCACCTTGAGAAGAGGAAAGAGGAAGCCTCTATCAAAGCTTTGATGTGGGAGTGGAGACTGAGGGAAGTTCAAAGGCCATGTCAGAGAAACAGAGAGCGCTGGGGAGGCGGAGGACACGGGAAGACTCTGCCGAAGCTTCTCCAGGGTATAGCAAGGAGACTCTTAATAAGGACACCAGCTAATGAGGTCCAGGGACATTCGATGCACACAAAAGTGCTTGCCGATATATCTGTTTTAAGAGCTGAGCAATGCCTCCTCCATGATCTCATAAAGAGACAAGATCGGTCTGGACTTGATATAAAAAAGGGCCTCTGAAGGAAAAGCGGGGCCATGTGAAGAGCGTGTTGTTGTTTACCAGCGGCTCAGTTTCCTCCGTAGCACAATGTTATTCAAAACAGGATGCCTTTTTTGAAATAATTATGCAGGGATGTTTGCAATTTCATCTGGCCATACAAAAACAATCTGTCTTTGCAACCAGATGGAACGTATCATTTCAGAAAAAGCTGAAGGATGGGAAATAATTCACTGTCCCACTTTTTCTTTATTTTCTTTTGGTATTATCGCCGCAGTAAAAACACGGAGGATGCACGATCAGGAACGCATTTGGAGAAAAGATCTGCCTCTGGGTTTCCAGAAATTAAAATTTTTGCTCATGATTGAGATTAATTTGTGGATGGATTTTTTTTTTGTTATTTAAGAGAACTCATTGTTCCTTTCTTATCAGTGTGAAAAAGCCCCCAGGGGAAAAGGTGTGGGGTGAGAAGCAGCATTCCTACATGGAGTCCTCATTAAGCCAAGTGAGGAGGAAAAGGCTGGTTTAGATTCATGGCCATTCCCAACCTCGGCTCAGTTGGTGCATCTGAAAAGACCTTGTGATGGAAACAGCATGCTGCAGGAAATTGAATGCAGCTGCATCCCTGTTGTTTGTTTCAGAATTGTTGCTCTTTTTTTTCCTCGTCTTTTATGCTTTTTCACACTTTTTTTTTTCAGAAAATGAGGAGAAAGAATGAAGGTTTTCTGCATGTATTCACTGATATCTGATTGGATGGCATAATCAGCCCCCCTCCACCACCAGCACCTCCAGATCTCTGTGGGATTTTTACAAAAACGTCTTCGTCAGCCATTGCAGGGAAAACCAGGAATTTCGCAATCACCAGCCTTTTCTGTGGAAGTAGATGTCAGGCTTGCAGTCAATCAGCGGTTTGATCTTCAGAGCAGCTTCACAGTGTGACTAACGCTGCTGACACATTTCCTCGTTGGCCCCATTATATCGAAACCAAACCACTGGAAGTCGACTTGTTTATGTCAACTTTCACAAGTGGAAATTCTTTCCGCATCTGTAGATCTTTTTAATGCTCTTTCTGCGCTGGATTACTGGAAACGAGTGACGCTTGTAGAACAGCACGAAGAAATGAAGAACGAAACTGTAGTTTTGCCCTTTTTAGACGTGTGATACGTGACATTGCTGGTTGAATAATCTGTTAAAGTGACGACATTCTGTCAATCAGACGGAGGTCACTTTTACATTAATCACATTCATCTATCTATCTATCTATCTATCTATCTATCTATCTATCTATCTATCTATCTATCTATCTATCTATCTATCTATCTATCTATCTATCTATCTATCTATCTATCTATCTATCTATCTATTAAACCTCATGGCGTCATTCAGACACTACAGTGACCGACAATTTACATGTGATA
>OMNN01031932.1:0-10934 GCA_900302755.1 Chromis chromis | reverse complement strand
TGACATTTGGGATTTCCATTTGCATGAGGGAGTGTGCTTGTTCTGGGACAATGTTTATTTGGGTGTCTAAGTCTCATCAACACGGATGGCAAAATGTAAGGTTTTCCAGCAGAACTCCACATAGTACCAATATGATCAATGTTATTCACTTCACCTGTCAGTGGTCAGAATGTTGTTGCTGATCGGTGTATCTTACTTTTTTCATCAAATTTCATTGAGTGTCAGTTCCTCTCACATTACCATATTTTTTTATATTTTTGTTATAACCTCATCTCATCCTGTTATCTATCTATCTATCTATCTATCTATCTATCTATCTATCTATCTATCTATCTATCTATCTATCTATCTATCTATCTATCTATCTATCTATCTATCTATCTATCTATCTATCTATCTATCTATCTATCTATCTGTCTATCTGTCTATCTATCTATCTATCTATCTATCTATCTATCTATCTATCTATCTATCTGTCTGTCTGTCTGTCTGTCTGTCTGTCTGTCTGTCTGTCTGTCTGTCTGTCTGTCTGTCTGTCTGTCTGTGGGTCACTTTGGGCCAATCATGGAGCTCAGGTGAGATGACATCACCCCTCCGATTAGAAGTGTGACCTCAGCTTGCATCATCATGAATTCCTAATGAGGGATCTTGCAGCGTCCAATCAGCAGAGGTCTGGATTATCAGGTAATGAGGCCTGACGGCACACAGCCAATCAGATTTCAGAGCACAGATTACTGCCTGCATGGTGCTCAGAGGGAATCAATAATGCAGACACACACACACATTTGCCCTGAGCCTGCCCTTACTACCATTACAGTAAATGGCAAGGCTGATAGTGTACTAGAGAAAGGGAGGGACGGACCGACTTACACAGAAGTGAGGAATGAGAGAAACAAAGAAAAGAGGAAGAAGAAGAAAAGTGAGAGTGGAGAGAGAAATCACAGAGGACAAGATGATCTCAGTGTTTTATATATGATTCATTACCAGTAGCTGTGAGTCATCACTGTAGCAGCAATGTAAAACCAGCATGATGGAGTCATACCCTGTTTACCTGCCACTCACTCTTACCGTAGGTTTGCTGATACTCCAAAGTGCAAACTGAACTGCTGGCTCAGTTCTCACACTGATTATTGAGTTTCAGCTGCTGTTTTTCTTTTCTTTTTTGGTCAGGTTTAAAGGCCAAAGAGGTCACATTTTTCTGTGGATTTGTTTTAGCTTGCAGTAACAGTAACTAAACAAAGAGCTGTTCAAAGAGTATTAACAGTAATAATGAATGAATCATACTACCAGCAAAGATTATAGGGTCAAAGGTAGCTGTAGCATACAGGCTGATTTTTACATCCTTTTCAACCCTGCAGTCTGTCTCTCAGGCTGTAGGTTGTAAGTTATAGTGCAACTTCTTTGTATTATAGTACGTGTGCGCAGAGGCATTTTTAGAAGTGCACTGCCAGATGAGTATACAACTAGGCAACATAGGCTACACCCACCTACAAGCACGCAAACACTGACATTCAACTGTGAGCGGTCTGCTCCTATGTTTCAAACCAGTCCACCAAGGTGGCTTTTCTAAAAAAAACATTATGGAAACAGGTCACTGAAAAGTGTTGCTGAAACCATTTTAGGCGAGAAACAAGCCACGCAGCTGCTAAACCTGTCTTGACTTTAGATTGACAATGGTTAGTTTATAAGTTTGTCCGGAGTGTCCCAAAAGTGAGTCAACTCCCATAGACCCCCATGTTAAAATGCCCAACTTCACAGTATAAATAAATACGTTTACATCCTGGTATAGCTAATTTCCTTGTTCATGACAACTCTACAGGAGGTGAAATTTTATATAACTCATATGTTCAAATTGTATTAAGGCTTATGGTTATGCACAATTAAGGAAGTGACTGCTTTACAGTAAGTGACAGATGTTTGCCATCACAGGACAGGCCATGGCCAAGAGATGTTCCCATTGTCCACCTCAGCTCCACTGCTGCTCAACCTATTTGCTCATTTTCAGAATAGCTAGGACTTCGCAGTGGAGTCAGAAACTGCCAAGATGTCGACGGCCAGAGAAACCAAACTGAATTTCAAAACCGCTGTGGGTGACGTCATCAGAGGTTCATCCATCTTTATACACATTCAAGGAGTAAAGGTCAAAACGCAGCGCTAATGTTAGCATGACCTACTTCTTTTGGTGTCCATACAACACAGGTGTCAAACCGCGGTCCTCGAGGGCCGCAATCCAACATGTTTTAGATGTTTCCCTCTTCCAACACACCTGATTCACATGATCAGGATGGTTATCAGGCTTCTGCAGAGCTTGGTGATGAGCTGATCATTTGAAACAGGTGTGTTGGAAGAGGAACATCTAAAACATGCAGGATAGTGGCCCTCGAGGACCGCGGTTTGACACCCCTGCCATACAAGATCCATGCTCAGTTTCATTCCAGGTACACACCTTGCGTGTTGTGTAAGCATGTTGTCTACTGTTCTTTGACTGGTTATAAAGTATGTTGTAAGTCTGTAACTCACAGGTTTACGCCAACAATTGATACAATTACATTTTTGATGTACTCGACTTTTCACATTATACAGAACTCCCATGCTCAGTGTTGATAGTTAAGAGATTTAGCTGGAATTAGCCTTTGACTTATGGCAGACAGAAATGCTCTTTTTGCCTTCACAGGTTTCCTATCTAATTCCTCCACTCCCAGGAAAAAGCAGAGTCTTTCCATATGACAGTGAAAGCTCTTTGTTTCTTCCTGTTTAAGACTTGAGAATGAGTCTTTGTTGCCTTTGTCGCCCACTTGGAACAACTTCTGGCATCACTAAGCTGCAGAAAATGTGTAGGGGTGGGGAGATTTCTTTAAATAAGACCTAAAGGGCAAAAATGTTTGTATTCAAATAAAGTAATCATTTAGAAGATCCAAATATTGTAGATACTGCAGCTTTTATGGTTCTTAAAATATACAGTGATGTCAAACTTTGTTAAGCTCCTGGCCTGAATCAAATACTGGTGATGTTTTACTGTAAATGACATTATAGCGTCTATTATTTCCTTTGGTGCGTTGTGAAAGTAAAACAATGATTAGATAGGATTGTTTTGCATAGCATGCAGGTTAAAACATGCATGTCTTGGGCCGCTGTTTAGCTTAGTGAGTTAAGGCGATACCACATGGGATCAGTCCCTGAGCAGCGGTCATGAGTTCGAGTCCGGCTCATGACCATTTGCTGCATGTCACTCTCCTGTCTCCCCCACTTCCAATCTGTCTCTCTCCAGTAAAATGGAAAAACTCTCCCCCCAAAAATAAAAAAATGTGAAAAGAACAAATAAACCACAAATGTTTGCCATATTAACCACACTTTCTATCCACACAGAATATACAGTGCAGTATACTGATGATCTTTCAGTCATGTCTAATGAATATGTGACATATTGCTTATGAAAACGTTACTCAGGACTGTTTATGAGAATCTGGAGGTTTTGTTGACAAGACGAGCAGTTTACATCTATAAATGCACACAAAATAC
The DNA here is from genome assembly GCA_900302755.1 of Chromis chromis. Classification (NCBI taxonomy): domain Eukaryota; kingdom Metazoa; phylum Chordata; class Actinopteri; family Pomacentridae; genus Chromis; species Chromis chromis. The sequence continues at coordinate 7,415 of OMNN01031932.1, read as the reverse complement.
ACATTATGGGACTTTTAAGTCCAATAGTAGTAATATAATATAAAAATATTTAAATATTTGAGTATGTAAATGACAGTAAGAATTACACCGATCAGCCACAACATTGTGACCACTGACAGGTAAAGTGAATACCATTGATCATATTGGTACTATGTGGTGTTCTGCTGGAAAACCTTGGATTTTAACATCCGTGTTGAGGAGACTTAGTCACCCAAATAAACATTGTCCCAGAACAAACACACTCCCTCATGCAAATGGAAATCCCAAATGTCACTGGCCTACCCCCGCAGGAAAATGCACCCCACCACCTGGCAACAACATCAACCAATCAGGAACATGACAATGACCCAAGATGTTGATTTGACCTCCAAACTTCCTAGACCCCATTCTGATCAAGCATCAACAGGATGCAGTGGAACAAGTTTAATTCACACTGCACAACCTCACTGCCAGTGTCTTGGTTCCAGACCCCATAGGACACCCCGAGAGGTCCTCTTGTCCATGCCCAATGGTTCAGAGCATTTTTGACCACATAAAGGGGACCAAGACAATATTAGGCAGGTGGTCAAAATGTTATGCCTGATCGGTGTATATCCCTGGCTGCAACGTGTAGTGCATTGAAACTGCCTTTAAACAATCATTACAGAATACATTTACAGAAAACAAAAAATGTGGCAATGACACATCTTAGGCCTCATTGGCCACCACTATAGTCACCATAGATTTGATAGATGGTCAAGTTCATTCTCTGATACTCCAATATCCATGTGTCAATGAATGTAACTGTATTGTCCAAGTCTTAAAGTAAAACTACATGACTGTATGAAACACTAAAACAGGATTGTTGTGGGACTCGGAATGTTAACTGCATCAGTTTGGGCACATCAAGTAATTTATAATAATAACTGTAAAACAAGAAACTCAAGTATATCAGTACGCAGTTCATTAACTTTCATAATGACACAGTTTTCAACTAGACTCTCTACTACAGAATATTAGAAATTCAGTTACGGCTTTTGGTTTTGATGTGCCACCCCAAGATTTTCAGTGGCTCCATCTGAACATCATTATGAAAAATGTCACTACTGATAAAAGGTTGTGTTGCAGAGTTTAGACTTAGGAATGGTTGGCTGCTTTCCTTCATATTTAGAATGTGGTTATAAGATAACACATTTCTCTCTGTTGTAGCAAATGAAACCATCCTTTTTTCATTGCCAGAATAAGCTTCATAAACAGGTTTCTCTGTTTCTTGATAAGTTTACCAATCTAAAGGTGAAGGATGTGATTCTGGGGAAAGATTGTTGATGTTTATATAGCTGGTTTGCATAGTAGATGGCATGCTTCCTTGTCACACCCGTCTCTTGTTTTCCCCTTCTATTCCCCTTTTCTGTTCATGAGTGCAGACGGGACTCACTGGAAAAGTGTTGTGTGGATCAGTTCAAGCCACTTTGTTTCCTGGTAACAGAGCCAGCACTGTGTACTAGCACCAGATTTTTTTCAGTACGCACACAGGATAGGCATTTAATGGGCCGTGAGAAGATTTTCACTTAATCTGATAAAAACTGCATTGGATTAGTATCGCTGACTCTACTTTTAATACACTTTTGTTTAATGGTATTCCAGCAGAATGTCAGTATGACCATGCATCGTGTGTTTTCTCTGACAGACAGGAACTACCTGTTCCACTTTTGCAATGTGGGTCAGTGGTTCAGACTTGAGGGGTACCATGCAGCCACAGCATTTAGAAACGCCGGCCGCTCAGGCTTTAAGCTCAACAACAGGGGGATTTCCAGCTCTGTGCCACGAAACCGGGCAAAGAAAATCACTGAGTGTGGAGCAAGAACAAACAGCACCAAGACAAAAGTTCAAACTGTGACACACAGTCATGTGATGCAGGCTAATTTGAGCAGAACCTGTTTTGCAGTGCTGAATGTGAATCTGCCCAGCAGCACTTTAATGGAAAACTGTCTCACCACACACAGTTACTCAGCAAATAAAGGACTTTTTTATGGAACAAAGCCTCCATTCTGCCACACTGACTGACTTGGCATGTTTACACGGTGCTCTGGATCTATTTTAGGAAGCAAAAAATTATTTCATCAGCATGACTGGCATGGTGACACGTTTCATACCCGCATATCAGACCATCAGCAGAGGAGTGTTGTCAGTTCTCAGCATCTATTGTGCAGATCACAAGGTCATGAGGCTGCAGCTGACTAGCAGCTCTGTGTTGAAACTCTGAAACTTACTGGAGGTCAAACTCATCACACACAGTCACACACAATCACAGTTTTCCAAACCACATGGCAGTTCTTCTCATGTGGCAGTCTGTTAACCATCTGCCGGACTGAGTGTAATAGTGTAATTGTGAGAAATATAGACCTTGACCATCAGGACTTTTTATTTTTTATTTTTTGGAAAATAAGGATATTTTGTCCAGTCGTTAATTCTTTACAGGCCTCATTGAGAGTTGAGACTTCTTTTTTCTTTTTTTTTAGGTTCGATAGATAGAATCATAGTCACCTCTAAAAGCATTCAGACCCCTTCACTTTTTGTGCAATTTGTGTTGTAGATTTGATTTTTAATGAATAAAAGTGGCATTAGTCTACACCCAATATTCCATATTAACAATCTAAACACATATATTTAGACATTTTTTGCCAAAACTGAAAAAATAATGTGTTTTCAAAGAATTTAAACTCTTAATTAAATAGCTTGTAGAAGCCCTTTTGGTAGCACTTACAGCTTCCAGTCTTCTTGGGTAAATCTTTACAGGCTTTGAACACCTCAATTTGGGTAGTTACATCCTCTGGCAGTTTGGATGGAGGCATCTGAACCTCCTTCTTCAGGTGTCTTCACAGATATTCTGTGGGGTTCAAGTCTGAACTTTAACTATGTCCCTCAAGGACAGTCATAAACTTAATGTCCTGAGGCCACTCAAACGTTGTCTTGGCTTTTTGCTTTGGGTCATTGTGATGCTGAAATGTGAACCATCATCCCAATCTCAGGTTTCTTTACTCTAGAGAAGGTTTTCTCTTTGTATTTGGCTGCATTCGTACTTCCCTCAGCTCTGACCAAGAAGCTACCCCATAGCATGATGCTGCCACTACCATGCTTCAATATAGGAACATTATTAGCAAGTGATAAGCAGTGCCTGCTGTTTAACAGACATAGTGCTTGGAGTTCGGCCAAAGCTGTTTAATATTCATCTCATCTGCCCAGGGAATCTTTATCCTTGAGCTCTCAGAGTCCTTTGAATGCTGTTTGGTAAACCCCAAGCTGTCTGTAGTTTGTCTTTTACTCAAGAAAGGCTTTTGTACTGCTCTACAATAAAGGCCTGACTGATGGAGAGCTGCTGAGATGGTCATCCTCCTGGCAGAAAAAACATCTAAACACATGTTTTAACTTTGTCATTATGGTTTACTGAGTGTAGAATGATGGGCAAAAATAGCAATACATCCATTTAAAAGTAAATCTATGCATAAGGTGGTTTAGGATTAAGATAAAGCAGAGAGTTAGTGAATTATACAGGAGGTAATCCAATGTAAGTCAATGTACTGTCATCTGAGCTGTCAAGATAATCATACATGCATAAATCTCACAGTTCGAACCACAATAGGAGCTTACCTGGGCACCATGTGACCACATGGTCTGCAGCATATCATTTATTCAGAACATTTACATAATCTGAAGGCTTGAATGTCTCAATAAATTGAAGTAATACAGCTTTGAAATTGTAAGGACTCTAACAAGGTCAAAATTATACCTTGGGCAGCACATAAAATCAGATCAGTTCAGTTTAATGCAATATTACATACTGTTAACCATTAAATCTGGCCAATCACTCAGAGTGGAAAAAAACAACTGTTCTTCATTCCTCCTTATAAGGGAAAATGTCAGATAGGGTCAGGAAACAAGATGAAGTCATGTTGAGTCATAGTCAACCAGGAAGAAGATGAATGTCATTATGTGTAAAGTTACACACACACACACACACACACACACACACACACACACACGCACGCACACACGCACACACACACACTGCTTTCAACTGATTTTTATTTCAAAACTCTGTTTCAACTCTGCATGTATGAAATCAAATAAATCAATCTCAGTGAAGCTGTTGTCTGATTGGTGTTTGAAGGCTCCTCCTCCCTCTCAGTCGACCCTTGTGCTCATGTGCAGTGACGTCTCTCTTGTTTTTTTGTGCTGATATTTGGTCTGCTGACTTTATTTTCCACTGTTTGCACTTTTTCATCCTGGTAAGAGTGCTCACAACAATTTCAAATCTCCCACCAGACAGCGATCTCAACGCTCCTGCAAAGATTTACAAAACAATCAATTGTCACCATAATTCCAGACAATTTAAGGTCTAAGATGGAATCTTTGTGGATTTTTTTGTGTGTGTAGCAAACAAGGACAGGTAATACAGGGAGATTTTCACCCCTGTGGCATGTCAGGTGAGGACACAGACTGGATATATGAAACTTCACTGAAGGGTTTAAGGCATCAGCTGCTTACAGTCTTTCCATTTCATCCATCAGCTTGCCATAAAGCAGAGGTGTGGAGGAGCACGTCTGTGTGGAGCGAGTGATGTAATAAAAACAAGCCCAAGATAGTAATAAATACAAAAGATAAAGGAAACAAGACTTAGTAGTCAGCAGTGGGTGGAATTTTACAAGTTGAAACAACTTCAGATCAAAGATTCTCTCCAGACGTAGCTAATACAAGTAACCACCAAATAAAAATGAGGACAAACTGTTTAACGAAAACTCTTTAAACAGAACAACAGTTAATTAAATACAAACATAAATCAAAATTTGAAAAACTGTCCACTTACTTTCTGCCAACTACATGCATCACCCTAAATTCAAAACAAAAGAGAGAATAATTGCTAGAATGTCTCAGAAGGCCATACCGCCTTGTGGATGCCCGATCCCGTCAGATCTCGGAAGCTAAGCGGGGTAGGGCCTGGTCAGTACCTGGATGGGAGACTGAGAGGGAACACCAGGAAGCCTGGGTGAATGCAGTGTGAGAGTGAGTGGTTGGTGGTGGTCGGAGGGGCCGATGGCGCAGATTGGCAGCCTCGCTTCTGTCAGTTTGCCCCTGTGGCTACATATGTAGCTTACCACCATCGAGTATGGAGTGAATGAATAATGCAATGTAAAGCGTCTTTGAGTGTCTTGAAAAGCGCAATATATAAAACCAATGCATTATTATTATTATTATTATTAAAATGCTCCATGGTGCCACGAGTGAACGATTCTTAAATATATATCTTTAGAGCTGCATCACTGATTCAGACATATCTGTGAAAACTGCTGCTAAGATACATTTTGTTTGGTAAAATAATTGGATTAAAAACAGTGTATAACCTTTGAGTCTTTAATTAATCTCACTGCCCTCAGGGATGTGGTTTTGCAGCTGACCTCAACCTCTGACTTCCCTGGAGGGGGATCAGGGATGTGGGCGTATGAAATTAATAGCCCACGGTGATCAATAAACTATCACATTACTATAATTTAACTGAGCTCTGGGGACCGGACCAACCAGAACAAGAGAGTTGCAGAACTGGCTATTAGTGATTTAATCCAATATGTATTGCCTCATTCTTTAATATATTTAAACTGAACGTGGTGTTTTATAATTTAGCATTATTCATGAATTAATGAGCAGGTATTCTACCACATTTATGGATTTAAAAATAATAAACGGGTTTGATTTACCCAGAGTCCCAGAGGAAACCTTTTCTATCTTGTGTAACAATTGAAGACATGTGCAGATGAATGTTTCCTCCGACTCAGTAGTATAAAATACCGGCTAACTTGGGAGACTATTTTTTTCCGGGGGCCTTGGCTGCATGTCAGAGTGATGTAACAGATCTGTGTGTCATGCAACTCAGTATCAACTATTTATGAAGGCTCATAAAAGGGAATGTTTAAGTGCCATTGACCATTTGAATAGATATTTTGATAGTCTGACTCAGGCTTTGACAAAAAGTTGTCATGAAGCTCAATAATCGATGTGCGATCGTGTGAGAACCAACACATAAAATGGAACAAATAAGAGAATAAACAACATTATACAACAGTATCTTTTTATTGTAGTGTTTGACTGATATTAGCTGCAAAAAACGTTTTAGAGTATGTTTTATTAAAAACATACGTCTCCTAGAAGTTATGTTTCTATACAACTAAACTGCAACAGCAAATACATTTTGAAAGAAAACATTATTGTGACCAGATTTCATTTTTTATTAACATACTGAGAAAATGTTTTCAGATAACACATTTGGAAAGTTGCAATTATGCTGTTTGTGAACGTATTTGCATAATATGTTCGCTGACAACATATTTTTTGCTGCCAGAATGTTTGATCTTGCAGTATAATATCCACTTCTGGTTGTTATTTTTCTTTTCTTTTTTTACAGTTATGAGGTTTTTCTCCAGAAAGATCGACTTTCTTTCAGCGCAGTATGAAATTCAGCTTTGGTGTTAAAATGAAGGCAGTCAAAAATGATGGAAATATGTGAACACTAACATAGAGGCCTATTTGTGACCTATTATGTGACGGAAAGGAGAACTGCATCCTGTAATCTTAATCAGCTTTTGTGACATCTGCTGCTTTTCTCTTTTGAGCCCATTTTTAGCAGACATTTGTTTACAGTTTGTCAAATTGGTGCCATTAATAATACGTCAAATTAGCTTTTTGCAGCGCCTGTTTGTGCACATGGACGCACACTGTCACTGACTTAGGATCTGAAGAAAATGTAATCATGTGAGGATTCTCAGATGAGTCTCAGTATGATTTCTAGGCAGATTTATGAACTTGTATTCATGTTTATTCACTTGTCCATGTCAGACCACATCCTTCAGTTAACAAAGTGTAAATTCCTCTCTGGAACAATGACTTGAATTATATATTTATATCATCCCTCACCTCCCCCAGTAATTTTAATTCCGTCCAAATGCGACTTTGGTCCTCACTTGTGAAGTCAGTTCCCTTGTTACTGAATTAACTGATTTTCAGCCTTTGCTCCAACTGTTGTTTATGGAGTCTCATCTTCTTTGTTGTTTAATACTGTTTTCACAGTTCACAAGTGCTTCCAATTAAAACTTCAAAGGCAATCTGCTGTTTTCAACCTTTATTGGAAATGAATTTAACTCTCTGCAATGTGTGTGGGGGAACCAGTGAGCTATGATATCAGTATTGCTACAACGGCCACATTTAGCCTGACAGTAGACTTGTGTGGAAAAACACAGCTCACTCATTCATTTGAATGAGTCCAATAAACATAGTGGTCATTCAGCAGGAAATGTAACTTTTTTGAAATGTCACCTGGGAAAGTGTTGCATTGGTGGATCTAATGCATACAAGCACATATCACTGGTAGGTTACATGGTAAGTGGAAT
>OMNN01031931.1:0-23225 GCA_900302755.1 Chromis chromis | reverse complement strand
CATCTGTCCACACAAACGCTCTCTGATAAACTGTTCTTCAAGCGTCTGTTACTCTCTTTGTCTTTCATAAACACTCGCACATTACGCTGTTGTTGCTGCACCTGGCGACCTTCCTCATGAGCACACACACACACACACACACACATGTAAACACATATTCAGGTCAGTAGGTTCTGTTTTCCGTCCAGCCCTGAAGCGTCTCGCTCATACATCCTGGAAAAACTGGATTTTGACCAGTACACCACATCGTTACTCCCCCCACACCCACGGCGCTGGGGTCAGAGGTGTTGCCTCGATAGCATGCATAGTGAGTTTAGGAGGTAAAGTTCAGTCCTGTGACAGGTGAAAATGCTTTCATGTGTTTGTTCCCTGCAGGCCTGAGGGCAGGTGAAGTGCAGCTTCTAACCGCCTGAACCAGAGTCTTCACATGCAACAAATGTCCTCTGTCACCCTGATTATATCATTCTTTATGTTTTACAAACTTTCTTCATAGTTTTTTTGCTTGTTTCTTCTTTGCATGCTGCACTGTGTCACAGCAATGAGCCTCTATTAGTTAGATGTAGATGTGTTTGTTCTCTGCAAGGTCCAGTGAGAAATTTCTCGTCTTAGTTGACCTTTCAGCAAACATGTTATAGGCAGCTGGGGGCTTTTTCAGTACTGATGTTTGTTTCACATTTACAAATATCAGATTAAGACCTATTTAATGCACTGGGTAAATAAGAATGTCAGTTAAGAAAACTGAAAAATACTAGCAGCCCATTATCCAGACTTTGTCTATGATTGGTGTGTCCACAGTAAAATGACAGTTTTTGTCAATATTATACCTATAACAAATAAAAATGTAACTTTTCTAGTAGTTAGTGATGTGCCCACAATGATGATTACTCATTTTTTCATTACCTTGTATTTCTTTCACATTTCCATAAAAATACTGAATTTAAGTGAAACTTTTATTTTTATTTTTATCTCTAATCAATTGCTAATTCACAACATCCCCTCTCATCATAACAAACACACATAAATAGAAACATGGCAACAATTATATCACCCAATAATGATGCAATTTGAAAATGTGAATAAACAGAAATACAACTGTGAATCATGTACTATGGACACCCTCTATTAAAATACACAGCCATACAAGTGTTAGTATATTGATATTAATAATCTAACCTTTATTGATCCCCTTGGGGAAATTCCTTCTCTGCATTTGACCCATCCTATTCAAAGTTAATCTTAACTATACATACTAGGAGCAGTGGGCTGCCGTGGTGCAGCGCCCAGGGAGCAGTCAGGGGTTAAGGGCCTTGCTCAAGGGCCCACAGTGGTGGTGACTGGGACAAGCGGTCGCTCTCACTTTCCCACTTCAACCTCTTGTCAGTCTGGGGGCTCGAACCGGCAACCCACCAGTTACAAGTTCACTTCACAAACCACTAGGGCACCACTGCCCATATTTTGGGCATCAGCAAAATGTGACACTCGTATTATTGTGGGTGGTTGTAAAGAAGCTGATTTTAACAACTTAACATACAGTTAGTTAGTTGACTTTGTAATAGTTTATCAAATTTTAAAAAGTGGGCTTAGTGTGAAAAATATTAAGCAGTAATTTAACAACAGCTGTCCTATGAACGAATAAGCATAATTTATTTCTGAAATGCAGTGAAGTAGAGGTATAAAGCAACATACCTGGTGCTTCTGGAGAAACTGCCATCATAAAGATTAATAATATAGCTCACTGTAACATGAGAGAAAATTACTGTAAGCTCAATACTGAGGATTATAATAGGAAAGCTTATTGAGAATATTATATAACAGGCTATGATATGAGGAGACTTCAAAAAATTCAATCAAGTTAAATCCATACAAGAAAAATAAACATTTTCAAAATTATTTTAAGCATAAATTAAACAGAGACAGTCAAAAACGATATAGTCCACATCTGCCTCAACAAGACTTTGACAGTATACAACAGAAGTGAGGACACGGCTGTGCAACATCACTCAAATGTCAAATCATGAAAAATTGCATCACCTTACAGTAACTGTATCACTTTTAAATTGACCAGTAGGACGTTTGCTCGTATCTGAAATTAAAAAACTAAATGCTTAGTGTTACTATATTGAAAATACAGGTCCCACAGTAGCCAGTATGCCTTTCATTACTGAGATTCATATAGTTTATTTTTCAGTGCTTCATATGTCAACATTTGTTTTTGATGACTCTGTCCTGCTCTGCTTTTCTTCAGAGACAAAGTGTTTTCAGCTGCTGTTTTCTGGAGGGCTTGTGTTGCTCTACAATTCTCTTTAAAATGTCCCAAAGGTGTTTTACTGGAATCAAGTCAAGCAACATACTTGGCCAGGTTCAAGGCCAGTTTTCTGTATTTCTTTCCTCAGAAGCTCCCGTGTTATTTAGAGAGTGTGCTGTGGATTGTTACTGTGCTGGAATATTCCTCTTCTGTCAAGCTTCTGCAGCCAGGATTGTTGGTATATCTACATGTTGACATCTGTAAATGTCATCTCCACAACACCTTTTGCACTCATCATCCTCATATCTTCACACTCCCACCTCCATGCTTCACTGTCAGGACTGTGCATTCACTGTGGTAGTCCTGATCAGGTTCACTTGCTGGCCAAACAAATTTATCTTGGTCTCATCTGATCAAAGATTGTGCTCTCAAAGATAATCATGCTTATTTGCATGTTCTTTAGCAAAGTTTCATCTTGCAGTTTTTTTAAAAAATTATTATTTCTTGGACGACGTCTATAGAGGCTAATGTTACGCAATATCCTTTTCACTGTCTGAGCTGACACAGAAACTCAGTGCTTAGTCATAAGCACCTGTCTGTTTTTTAGAGCTTGATTGTGAAAGTAGCACACTTTCTGTGACATCATTTTAAGAGGACTATCACTTCATTTCTGATTAGTGGTACTGTGGCTCATTCTCTACCTCCTGATTACTGCTGCAACTGTGTTTCCACTGAATTTGAGTTCGTCACAGATCTTCCTGTAACCTTGTTCATCTTTGTGATATGTCACAACCACATTGTTCTGTTCCCATGATGCAGACATGCATACAGACAAAGTCCATCGGTACACAACTGAGAAAGTTCTGCTGTTAACTGGTCATTTTATAACAATGTTCATGTAGTTGGGCGGATTGGACATCACAGGTGTACGCAGTTTTAATGGGTTTTCTAATTTATGAGTCACTGATCACAGGTGTATTCAAGTTTCTACTTTGGAGCCTGTATTTTCAGTAAAGTATTTCTAAAGTATTTTTGGATTGTTCATAGGAAGAAATACTCGACTTGTTAGCTTAGAAATAATGCACAGGGGTGTACTAACTTCTGTTGTACAATATATAATGAAAAAAAATAACAAACATCGCATTCAAATTATAAAAATAAGTAACAAAATGTATTCGTCTAACACCTTGCAGTGAGTGAAAGTACTCAGACAGACCCAGGAAGAGTGAAAACACATTTAAACGGAGATGAATTAGATTTTTAAACAGGAAAAACACACAAAAGCAGAAGCAATCTCCATGATTTGTTTTTCTTCATATATTATTGGGGATTTCCTTTCAGTCTTAGTGAGAGATAATTAGGTTTGCCTCTCCATCTTCTGACCCGTTCATCCTGGTGTGATGGTGCAGCAGAAGACGGGCCGGGACAAAGCGGGTTAACCAGCGGGGACACTGAGCGGGGTCGGGGGGCTGCCAGTGCCGAGGTCGTGGGATCAGAGCGGGTCAGGGAGGTGTGGGAGTGTCTGCTCGGCCCTCTGACCTTTGTCACTGAGGCTTCCTATAATCCTGTCCTCAAAGACCATACGGACATAATAGAGAGCCCATGAATGGAGTTAAATGGTGACCATTAGGCGGATCTGTGTCGCTATTCTTCTTGTTTGTTTAGTCCCGGTCAGTCTCACGTTTTCGGCCTAATCAGGCGTGTGATGGAAGGATGGCTGAAGGGCCCTGAAGAGGCCTGGAGAGAGCTCCACAGGACAACAGTTCACTGGAGATGGATATCCACCTAAACTTACTGAATGACACAACACAAGAGGGAGGAAAGGGGGGAGGAGGGGGAGGAAGGGGACGATAATTGGATGTCCACTTCAGATTATTTGAGTCCAGACTGTCGACACAGAAGGAGGCCGAAGCAGTCCTTCTGAAAACTGTTTACAAGGGACCATATTGGCACCACAGCAAAAAAACACTTATGAATAGTCTATCTGAGCAAACAGTAACCTTCAGGGAACCTTTGGGGAATGTTCACGGAACAAAAGCCTAAAGGTTTCCTGATGATGACTGTTTGTTTGTTCAGAAAACCAGCAAACAGCAACCTTCGAGGAATGTTCCCTGAAGGTAGCTGTTTGCTGTGAAGACAGTCTCAACAACAGGAATTTGTGTTGCAAAAAGATAGAAAAAGGTCTTTTATAGGAGTTTTTTGCTTGATGGCGTGTTTTTTTCCCTAATGGATCAGGATACCACTTTATAAGAAAACAACCCTTATAAAGTGTTTATAAGCTGCAACTAATGGCATTATTAATGGTTAATAATGCTTTATTGATCAGTTATAAGCATTTAACTTTTGGATTGCCAGGTTGCAAAATAGATTTTTTTCTGGTGATCAAACAAATCTCACTTTATAATAAGCCGTAAACACTAAGGTGGTAAATGTTAGCAATAAAGTTTTTTGAGTTTTCATAAAAATCCATGATAAGACACTCAAACGCTGATGAGGTAAAACAACTAAAAACAACAAAGTGACTATCATCCTGGAGGAAGAGAGGGATGCTTCACAACCTGGCAACCAAGATATGTTCTCATTACTGATCAATTAAACATTTATGAATAATTTATAAACAATAATATAACCTTTAATGACAACTCATACAGCCTTTATGTTAAGAGTGTAACATCTAAGTATATGGTATAATGTAGTAAATAAAAATGTTCCTGAAGTGTTTGTCAGGCTTTTCGAAACGTATAAATGCTATGTTAATTGTGTTTTTGGTTAATAGCAGGCACATCAACATTTTTATCGGCTCATTTTTCTGTTACCTTAAACAGTTGCAGTGAGACAGTGAAAGGACCCTTTATAGATTTTAGTGAGTAAATTAATAGTCAACAAAATTCACAGAGAGCCTCCCACACAGTAGATGTAGTGATCTGTGGGCTGGTTTATGTGGAGTAGACCGCCACCTAGTGCTGGTTTCACAGAACTGATGGGGGTTTTTGAACTGCTGTCAGCAAGAAGCCTCTTTTCCTGCAGAACAGATGAGAAAGGCTGTAAATGTGTCTGTAAACAGTGGTGGAAGGTGTGTTTAGACTCTTTACTAAACAAAAGTAGCAAAACTACACTGTAAAAAAAACTCTGTTCCAAGTAAAAGTCCTGCATTCAAAAGTCCCCTGAAGTAAAAGAACTACATTTGTATCAAAATTCATTTAAAGTTCCCAAAGTAAAAGAGCTCATTATGCAGAATGGTGCATTTCAGAATCATATATATTACTGGGGGCTGCATGGTGGCCCGGTGGTTAGCATCGATGCCTCACAGGTAGAAGATCCCCGGTTCGTGTCCCGGTCAGGACGTCTGGGATCTTTCTGTGTGGAGTTTGCATGTTCTCCCTGTGCAGCGTGGGTTTTCACCGGGTACTCCGGCTTCCTCCCCAGTCCAAAAACATGCTGAGGTTAATTGAGGATTCTAAATTGTCCGTAGGTGTGAATGAGAGTGTGCTTGCTTGTTTGTCTCTATGTGTAGCCCTGTGATAGACTGGCGATCTGTCCAGGGTGTCCCCTGCCTTCGCCCGAGTCGGCTGGGATAGGCTCCGGCCCCCCTGCGACCCTACAGAGGATTAAGCAGTGTATAGATAATGGATGGATATATTACTGGATTAGAATGATTGATTCATTGATGTGTTTATCACTTTCACATTGCAGGTGGAGCTAATTTTGATTACTCTATACTGCTGGGTAGCTTTATCTACACTGTAAAAATTTATGTTTTATTTTCAGAAGTTTGTGGCTATAATTTTCTGAAAAATTAAGTTTCCCCCAATTTTGTTAAATTACAGATAATAACTCGTAAAATCATAAAAACAGGTATTAATTTACTTGTTATCTTTTTAAAGGCAAAAACTGTAAATAATGTACACTTTAAAAAGAAAATACACTTTTATAAATAATAATTTGCTGTTTTACAGTGTTTGACTGAAATATCTGTATTGTTAGAAATAGTACTTAGTTCTTTAACAATATGTAAATTTACACCATTTTTATTGTATCTATCAGGTAATCAGCTTTAATTTACAGATAGTTGGTATTTTACAGTTTTTCTGAGTATTTTATATTTTAATTTTATTTTTTATAAGTACAAGTTTTGCTTCCATATAGTGGAGTAGAAGTAGAAAGTAGCACAGCATGGAGATACTTAAATAAAGTACATCAAAATTATACTCCAGAGCAGAACTTGAGTGAATGTACTTCACCACTGTGGACCTGTGCTTCATCCAGATTTCCTCATAGGAAATCAAATATTTGCTATTCTGATTTTATGTCTTTTCACCTGTGCACAGATCACATTAACACATTTTTACAGCTACAGGCCATAACAGGCTTTGTCCTGCTAATTTGGCTGTACAGAGATAAAACGGTGACGCCCTTTAATGCGTTTGCCATTTCCTGATAGTTTTCTAGGAAGTTTTCCTGCAAAGATCTGAAGTCTAAAGAGCAAAAAACTACAAACAGCTGAAGCATGTTGGACAGTTGTGCTGATGGAGGCTTTGATTTAGGTCTCTGCCTCTTTGTGCTCGCTCTGGATGAGGGTGCTGATGGACGGTAAATTAGGAGGATCAAAGACGCACTTGGCACCGTGTCATTACTCCGACTCCAGCTCATCAGGGCCCCCGGCGCTCTGCATACCTTCCTGGGCTGGGAGGCGCTCCAGCGGGCCTCGGTCTGGTGGGTGTGAGCTTTAAACTGCATATAAGAACCGGCTGCTCACATTCTGCAATATTTAGCTTTTCTTTACTTCCAACTGACAGCATGGCGACCAACCAGGAGGCTCCTCTGGGCTCCATCGAGAACCCGATCAAGTTCCAGGACCAGGACTTCGACGCTCTGCTGCAGGAGTGTCTCAAGTCCGGACTTCTGTTCTCTGATCCGACCTTCGTGGCTGAGCAGAAGTCCATCGGTCTGCCTGAAGACAAGGACCCCAAGAAGGCGATCGAATGGAAGCGACCCAAGGTGCGTAAATGTGGAGTGCCAGATGTTATCCAGATGTTTCAGGCTGGTTTTTGCTATCAGAGAGGTTTATCAGAACTCAGATCATCTATGTGACAATTAAGCTGTGAAACAATAACTGAAAAACAAAGTTGAATTTAAAGACAGACTTTTTTGCCCAGTTCTGTACTAATCTGAACAGATGGTTAAAATTGAAGTTGAATTCTTTTTCCTTCACATAAACTCTGTCAGGTGTAGCTGTAGGTGTAGACAGATGTCACAGAGCTTCAACCAGGTGTGGCTCAGGTCTGAGAAACTTACCGAAGCATCTACCCGAAGAAGAAAGTAACACAAATAATACTGAAAATAATAACAATACCAACTGCACTCGCCAATTCCATTCTGGAGACTGAAAGGCACATTTCACTCAACTTATTTTAAATTTAGCATCATAAAATGGTATAATACAGTGTCAATAATCCCACGTCTGTCTGTTGTATTGTACCTAGAACATATATTCTAAATATAAAAGATACTGAGAAACATGTCGGCACAATGGGGCTACAAGTAATATTTTTATTGCAAAATAGACACCAATGCACTTCAGGTATTTCTAGGTCTCCTGGTAACATATTTAGATGTTTTGTTTTGTCCAACTAACACTCCAAACTCCCCAAAATATCAGTTTACTATCATATATAATAAAGAAAACACCAGAAATCCTCATATTGTACAAGGTAGAACCAGTGAATTTTGGGGGATTTTTCCAACAAACTGGCTTAAACAGTTACTCAAAATGATCTAAATTGCTGCAGCATGCTTTAATGTTGAATCAATAAACCAACTGTTTAATCTTCAACCACAGGAGTCTCGATCAACTGCCTCATAGAAAATAAGATTACAGGAAAAACCGAAACCCCTGCTGACTTTTTCTTAAAGCATTCCTGCATGATGTCAACACCCCACACTCAGTCATCACACAGCCTCTTGTGTTGTTCTCTTGTTCTTCTTCTTCTTCTTCACATATCACACAAGACATATAATAAATCTAGTATTAAAATGGTTTATTATATTGTCAAAATGTCTAAATAACTTATTGTGCAACTGCATGAACAAAAACAGACAAATGTGGACAAGTCTTGACCTGGAATATGAATATAAATATATCAGTTACAATGAAACATGCAGGTGCAATGGGGCTACAGCTATTTTAAAAATGTGAAAGCATAGAAACAAAGGCTCATCAGTTTATAGTCATTGTAATATATTTTAACCGAAAGTCCAGACTCACTAAAATATGAATTTACTGTCCTATATTGTAGAAAACAAACTCAAATCCTCATGTTGGAGAAGACAGAAACAGTGAATCAAAATCATCTATATTGTTTCAGAATACATTCATGTTAAATTAGCCATCAGAAATGATGCCGACACTCATGTTGTTCTCTTCTTCTTACATTCCTGCAGGAGATCAGTGAGAACGCTGTGTTTGTGGAGGGAACAACTGGCACCACTGATATCTGTCAGGGCCAACTAGGTGAGCACATCAGAGAAAATGTCCAAATCTGCTTCTCTCCCCTTCGTGCTGCTCATCTGTGAGCTCCGAGTGTTGAAACTGGGCTACGTCATGGCAGTTTTTTTTTTTGGAATACAGTAAAATGACTTCAGAACTTGTCTGAGCCGCAGGGACCTGACTTCAAACGCTCAGCGGGAGGGAAAGAGGAGTGTAGTCCCCAAACCCCAGATCTGCCGGGAGTCTTTACCCCATCAGCCCCTCTTCATTACCCCACAGACTGTTAGAATCTGTGTTATTTGGTCTGTTTCCTATTTGTGGTGGGACTATGACTTGTTTTCTGAACAACTCCTTCCACCTCTGGGATTTCTGGATTGAGGGTTTGTGTCACCAGTTGCGTGCAAATATGTCAGTGGCCCTGATCAATACCACCTCCTTCTTTCCATGTCTGAGCTTTGTGGGGTTTTTTTTAAACTGCATCCCAGGATGTGCTTTTAATGATTTACAGTTACAGTTACTGCAGCATCCTCAGAGAAACAACACGAAGCAGATGTTGGAGAGGAATGTGGTTTATGTGTATCTGTGTGTTTGTATGTGAGCAACCTTTATTACGTAATCAATCATCTTTATTCCTCTGCACCAGCTTCATGTTCTTCTCTTCTTTATCAGGTAACTGTTGGCTGCTGGCGGCTCTGTCCTGTCTGACCATGCACCCCAAACTCTTTGTGAAGGTGGTACCGCCCAACCAGACCCTGACTGAGCCTTATGCAGGGATCTTCCATTTTAGGGTAAGTATAAAGTATTTTATTATTATTTTTCATTATTATATGTAAGTATAGAGTACCTCTAAACTCTCGCCAAATTTTAAAAAAAAAGAAGAAAAAAAAAGGTTGTTTTGATACTTATTCTCATCTCTCGCACCATCTTTGCCTGGAAATGTTGCTTGATATTGTTATTATAAGCAAATATTTCTGATGCCCACATGAAGGTTTGAACCATTAATTGAAGTAACAATATACACCGATCAGCTACAACATTCTGACCACTGACAGGTGAAGTGAATAACATTGATCATATTGGTTCTATGTGGTGTTCTGCTGGAAAACCTTGGATTTTAACATCCGTGTTGTTGAGACTTAGACACCCAAATAAACATTGTCCCAGAACAAGAACACTTCCTCATGCAAATGGATTTCCCAAATGTCACTGGCCTACCCCTGCAGGAAAATGCACCCCACCACATGGCAAAAACATCAAACAAACAGGAACATCTTGAGGAACATGACAATGGCCCAAGATGTTGATTAGACCTCCAAACTTCCTAGACCCCATTCTGATTAAGCATCAACAGGATGCAGTGGAACAAGTTTGATTGACAGAGGCCCCACTGCACAAAGCAGAGTACCCAAAGGATCCACTGCCAACGTCCTGGTGCCAGACCCCATAGGACACCCTGAGAGGTCCTCTTGTCCATGCCCAATGGTTCAGAGCATTTTTGACCACATAAGGGGGACCAACACAATATTAGGCAGGTGGTCATAATGTTATGCCTGATCGGTGTATATCATGGTAGTCTTGAGTTTCCATTGACTTCTATAACTCTGATTTTTCTTTAATGAATCACTGAAACACATGTGTCTTTGTCACACAAAAAACAATCACACATGTTGGTTCTTCCATAGATTTATTATAGTTCTTCTGGAAATATGACAAAATCTGCTGGGTCAAAAATATATGTACAGAAATGCTAATATTTGCTAAAGCGTCCTTTGGCCATTTTCACCTCAACTAGGCACTTTCATTTCATTGGAAACTCAATACTGCCATGATACATATGGCATGCAAAATTTTGTTCACAACTGTATATGACAGCCACTATCAACTGTCTTTAACATGCCCCATTCATGTGAACACACAACTGCTTTGCATTTTTTGCATCACTGCAACTGTGCAACAACATTCAAGCAGCAGGAGACACATGTTTTTAGTGTTATTTGTTTGACAGTTTGTTTATCTGTAAGCAGGATTACACAAAAACTACAAATTCATAAAATCGATAAAACTTTGTGGAGAGGTGCAGCATGGCCGAGTAAATTTTGCTGCATATCCAGATCACTTTCTTTAAAATTTCAAGATTGGGAACTGGTCTTGGTGGAGGACTTGTTGGAGCCCTTCAAGTTAATTTAAAAAGTAACAGTGTGAGTAAACATGCATCTCACACTATGATGATTAAACTTTGCAAATAATCTGTGGTTCACATGCATGGGTGGAGATTTGTATGGATCACAGATAAACTATGATCCGTTTCACCACTATAAAGTACAGCTGACGTTGATGTTGATGCTTGAACATCATTAGTCTTGCAGTCATTAGTTCATATTACAAAGTGCTGGATGAAGTCAAATTATGAAGTCATGATGGTGATGAAAAGTCTTCAAAATCATTCCAATAGCATCATGGAAACTTATCAAATTTATTGGAAATGGATCCAATAACTGTCAAGTCATGTCAATCTCTTAGAAAATTATCAAAGTCATTAGGATTCTTTATGTGACGTTCATGATTGCCTATACAAAAATACACAACAATCCATCCAGTAATCCAAACAAAAGTAGTAGCCAGGCCGGCTGCCTGACATTTTCATCCCTTTATGCAGCTAATGTGGCTAAAATCCAGGAGCAGCTCTCTCCTGCTTCTAACCAATGTCTTCCTCCATTTGCTGTCAAGAAGAACAAAGTCTGTAACAATGGCCTCCTTCACCTAATAAACAGCCGCCCACAAAGCTGTATTTACACTTTTACCTTTTGAAGTCTAAATATCCACATCAGAGCCACTGGATTTTCGAGTGTTTACACTGTACTGCAGGGGGGAGAATCATTTTAGAGGGAATACTTAAACAGGAAAAACATTCTGCACTACCCATCACACTCTGCTGACACTCTATGCATAGGATGGATGCAGTGGTTTGGCCTGGGTGTAGGGTTCACCGGCTCAGCCCTTCCTGCCTTTGTTGGTCTTTGTTTAGGGTGGTGTGCCTTCATCAACCAGGGGTGCCCTTGTCCGTGACCCTTGCTCTACAGGCCTGTCCTGAAAGATCAGACCTTACGTTACACTTGAATGTCAGCTGTGTTTTGAGATATTTATTTGTAAATTGAGCAGAACATAGAGGAAGATATGTACCTGCTTTCATGAGTGTTATGAAGACTGGATGTTTTTTGAACAGAAGGTTGAGGTGGCTGCAACCCTGAGGGTCTTTAGGATTAGGGCTGAGAGGGCAGGTCTAAACCTGCTCCCTTACCTTCCATACAAGTAGAAAGAAAGGTCAGACAACTCCTGAAAAAACCACAGACTTTACAACACATGATCCACAAATACAGGTATGATTGAACAAATCATCTAATTACAATTCACTTACAATGACTTAACAAAGTAGAACACTTTTCTGATTGCCGTCATGCTGAAATATCTATGATTAAAGGGCAGAAGATCTTCCCCCTCACAGCTGCGATGACTGCATGGGTCCATGCAGAGGGCAGGAGGCTGCTTGACAGCAAGATCAAGGTCAGAGAGTTTGAGAAGGGAGAAGAGAAAGAAGGACACCGGGGCTCTTTTCAGGGATAATCTCTGCAACTAAAATGTGGAGTGACAAGCTTTCACGTGCCCAAAAGGCAAACAGCTCTCAGCATTCCAACATTGCAGACACATTGGTCTATTCAAAGCCAATGGCGACTCATCGCCTCGCTCATCCGGACTTGCAGGGGGGGATTTTGGAGAGGAATTGTCATGCAGGTTGAGAAGCCTCACCTGTCAGAGGTAGAAAAGGCCCTTTGGCCAGGAAACAAAGTGCATAACAAAATGTCACAGGACAGATGCTTCATATAGGATCTTAGCAGGAAAAATGCAGCTAACCCTTATTTAAGATTACACACAACAGCGCATGCTTGCTGAAATTATTATTTTGTGACACTAGCAAGAAAACACTGGTAGGAAACTTCTTGTTATTAACAAAAGATAATGAATGTATGCATTGCAGAAACAGACTCAAGCATCTTGCTAATCCTTATCTTTGTCTTAACTTCCTCGCTGCAGAAACCTATTAGTCTGGTTAATTTAAAATTCTATCCAGACTGCAGCTTTGTTTGGCATTATATTTGCATTATCTATATAAGGTTTGGACTGCACGGTGGCTCAGTTGTTAGCACCTCACAGCTAGAAGATACCCGGTTCGCGTTCCGGTTAGGACGCCTGGGATCTTTCTGTGTGGAGTTTGCATGTTCTCCCTGTGCACGCATGAGTTTTCACTGGGTTTTTCAGCTTCCTCCCACAGTCCAAAAAATGCTGAGGTTAACTGATTATTCTAAATTGTCCGTAGGTGTGAATGAGAGTGTGCTTGGTTGTCTGTCTCTATGTGTAGCCCTGTGATAGACTGGTCACCTGTTCAGGGTGTCCCCTGCCTTCACCCGAGTCGACTGGGATGGTCGACCCCCGCGCCCCTACAGAGGATTAAGCAGTGTATAGATAATGGATGGATATCAGGTTTGAATGAATGGGAAGACATTTTGGAAAATACAATTTTTGATTTCTTGCTGGGAGTTTAATAAAAAAGTTGACCTGTGCAGTAAAAGGCAACACAAGCAGCATTTTCTTGGTCTCCTTTGAGGTGCATTGAATCAAATCCAAGCCGTCCAGCTTATTGAAATAAAAGTCTAGTATTACTAAGTATCACTACAGCCCACAGTACCACTCATACCTGCTTGATATACAATTATCTTCAAGGAGATCAGAGATGTTGCATGCTTTGGGGGAATCTTGAGTGTGCTGTGGTTTATCTTGCAATCATGAGTGGTACTGTGGGCTATATTTAAGCATCATGTCATTTTATGATTAAAATGTCTTGAGAAAGGTCCTTGTAACTGAAACTTGCCAACAAATCAATGCAGAAGTGAAACGTTTGCACAGGAATTAACCCTGTGCTATAAATATGTAACTACAGCCAACACCCCTTGAGCTTAGCTTAGCTTAGCATAAAGACTGGTCAGTCTCTTTCAAAAGATTAAAAAAAGCCTACTAGCAATTCTAAAACTCAGTGATTAACATGTCATATCAGAAGGCTAGAATTTTCGGTCAGTTTCCATTCTTCATGGTACGCAGACTAAGGAAACATCTAACTCTTGACTAAAAAGTGAGTAAGCGTATGTCCCAGAATGTCGAGCTCTTGCATTAGGAGCTGTTGGAACTTTACAGAGAATGCAATGGGAAATCAACAAGCTGTGTATTCCCAAAATAAGTTTTTGGCTGTTGTTTCCAAGACAATCAAGCTCGAGACTACTGTATTGTTCAAAGATGTCACTTGGCAGCAGGCCTGTAAATCATATTCTGCTTAGTGAAAAGTCGACAGCCTGCTGATTTTCTTTTCAGAAAATGAGGGAGAATCCAATTGTTTTGCGCCTCCCTCCCCCCCTCCCTGTGCGGCTATCAGCGGCTCCCTGGAGAAGTGCTGGTTTCCGTAAACGTGATGTGGAGATGTTTCCTGTGGCAGGTCTGTCTGCTGCTGATTAGAGCCCATCCATCAGCTGGACCTCCTTGGAGCAGAGAGAAGGGCACTGGTCAAATCTGTCTCCCAAGTCCAGACCAGCCTCTAATCTAACAAGGCCGTGACAGATCCACGCCCTGCCCCTCCACTCTGGACGACGTGGTCCGATAAACCCGTCAGTTGGCGCTTATTTCAGGCAGGATGATTCACTGATTCAAAATTGGATGTCTGTATAAGTGAACACAATAAACAATATGGGAACCCGAGCCAAGTACAATTTGACACATCTCCAAGTGACTCTTATCTCGTACTTTGATCTGTATTATCATCATTCTAACTAGTCAGCTTTGACCGATTTACAATTTCGAGCGGCTGCCGAGAGGCTCCAAGAGGTCAGAGTGGCTTTTGTTCCTCTTTTGCAGACACGATCCTTCGTCAGCTCTGGCCTTAAGGCACTGATTGCTCTGTGCAGCAGTGCAGTGATTGTTCCTCCCCCTGTGGACCTCAATGCCACTCTTGGCTAAAGCACCCACAATAGCAGGATGACACCGGTCTAAAAACGGGCTGCCGCGCCTGCCCCCTGCTGTGTCCAGGCATTTGCCTCCACAGTCCCCATCACTTTCTTTGGGGTCCAGTTTAAAGCGTAAACAGGAGGTAGTGGAGTATCCTTCCAGGCAGAGGAAACCACACAGAGTCTGGAGACTGAACTCTCCTGTGGTCAGCTGGTCAACTGGGAGGCAGCGCTGCGAACTGTTGAGTCTGAGAAACTGTGTTACGCCTACGGTCTATTGTGTTAGACATTGTTTGTGGATAGATGTCAAAAACAGCGTGACCTTGCATGAGAACGAAGTTTTCCCCTTGTGTTGGCACACCTGAAGTGCCATTAATAAAAACAGGAGAAAACCCAGTGGGAATCAGATCAGGACATTAAGACATAAACAGGAAAGATTCCATTTAACAAGTGGACACCAGAGCAGTAAACGCCTCAGCTGGTCAGACCATCATGTGTGCTGCTCTCTCTGGACTAGAGGAACCTCTGTAACAAAAAAAACTCCCAGAGGTGATAAATTGTGCCTGCATGTGAAAACAGTGCTTTCCATATTCTTTCAACACCGTATAAATCAGCAGATACTGTTTTTTTATTAATGCAGACGTACAGTAGGTCACTCACATTAAAGCTGTTTGAAACCTCCTGTTTCAACACAAATTCCGACATAATAACCACATCAGGAGAAGGAACTTAGTAAAATTTATGCCACACTTTGACTTCACACTCAATGGCTTTTAAGGGCCCCTTCCAGGCATGCATTTGTATGGATGTAAAATTCCTCAGACGGCAGCAAGTGACGGAGCATCGTTGACCGTGCTCACCTCAACCCATCAGGCCACTGAACCTGAGGCAGACTTAGACAATGCACAGGTCAACAGGTCTACACTGCAATCACTACAGGCTACAGATTCCATCACTCAGGTTTGACCTCTGACCTTTGAGGGACTGTCTAAATGAGATCAATAAAAAAGGTGGAAACAGCACCAATACATCAGTCAAAAGACCAATTAAGTGGAACATGTACAATTTCAAAAAAGAAACATGACCAAGAATCAAAAGAAAGGCTGTTTGTTTGGTTTGAGCTAAATGCTAACATGCTGACAGTGACAATGCTGATGTTTAGGTTAATTTAGCACATTAGCGTGCAAACATTTATTAACATAGACTGCATATAAAAGACGGATGCAACTATGGTGACGTTACCCATTGGTTTGTAGACTACAGTTATGAAACCTCGATTTGAGAATTAGGCCACCGCCATCTTGCTCTTTTGAAACTAGATCTAACAACCAAAGCGGAGCTGATTGAGAACTCAAGGATATTAAACACAGTGATACTAACCTGTCAAGCACAAAGTAGCTCCAGCCTAAAACATACCCTGCTTTATTGTCTATTTTATTCTAAATGGGACCATCATTTACAAAATACAAAAAAAGTAAGCAAATTACAAAACAATGGATTCAAAAGGATTCCACCATCAATATCTGAACCAAATTTACTGATCATTCCATCTTTACTGTTTTAATAACAGCCTGCTGGTGGCAATTACCAAATTTATATTCTTGCATGGCCAAACTTCCACATCTCCACGATACTGTGTCAGTTCTGGAGCTCTGGCTGATGTCATTCTGCAGTCAGGGAGGAAAAATGCTTTGGTGTGTTTGTATTTCTTTAAACCAGTAACTTTTGTCCTGGGTGGTGCTAAGTCCAGGGTGCAGCAATGATGCCCCTACAAAATAGCAATGGGGGAATTGAATTTGTTGGGACAATTACACGTAATCATTAAAATGATTAATTCACATAAAAAAAAAGAAAATCTTTGGCAAATTTTTTTAACTTTAGACTGCTGCTTGGAGGTTGTGGTAGTTGTTTCCCATAGCATTTAATATTTTTAACTTAATAACACACAGATAGTAGAAAGAGAGGAGAAAGCTGCATGAAATGTGAAAAGGCAGACATATACCCGAAGTCTACTTCTGGTGAGCCAGACTTCAAAAGTCATAATTTGTGAACAATGAATGTTGTTACCAAATTCTATGCTAATCCATTGAATAGATGATGAGATGTTTCACACGATCAGTAAATGTTTGACCTGCTGGTGACCTGCTGCTACAGGAAAAGTCAAGAGATCACTAAATTAATCTTTTTGGCAACATAAATATCTGTTTTGAATTTTATGGCAATCCAGCTAATAATTGCAGCTGGATAGCTCAGTGAGTAACACCACAGACCTTGGCATGGGAGATCGGTGGTTCAAATCCTGGTCAGGGTGCAGGTATCCAGTGAGGACCCTTAGGCAAGGACCCTAATGCTGCCCCGCCTACCTACCTATGTACGTCGCTTTGGATAAAACCGTCTACTAAATTAAATTGTAATCTTGTAATAATTGTTGGCATATTTAAGCACAAGTCAGAGGATCACCAAAGCCTGTAGGATTCATCCTCTGGGGACTGTGAATGTCAGTACAAAAATTTGTTCAGTTGTTGAGACATTTTGGTTAACTGACATTACATTCAGATTCCAGTCTTGGGTTAATTTCCATGTGCGTGTGCAGCAGCACTAAAGCCAGCCAGACTTACATTACTCTTTGGCTCTTGATTAGAGTTTACCTTCTGGCAAGACCACAAACAGAATATGGGTCAGAAGAGTGACCCAGCACACTGGATGAACTTGGCCTCTTGGACTTGCTGTAATGAAGCAGCAGAAGACTGACAGTGGCTCTCAGAAAACATCTTGCTGCTCCGGCAGAGGAAAAGGGGACAGAGGAACTCAGGTCTTCCCAGCTGCACCGCTAAAGGGGGAAATGAGGCGCAGGCTTGGAAAGATTTATAGGCTTCATAATAAATTTCACAGGAAGGATTACAGCATTACATTGTAAGTGTGGATATAGTGGAGGAGGAGCAGGGAGCACTTGGCCCTGCCGGGGACAGTTCTGTTAATAGCCTGGCCACCGCCGCTGTTATTGTTCAGGAGACACTACACCAAGCAGACTCCTCTTTAGATCAGATACAAGTCTCAAAGGCAGACACTGAGATTTCCTCTCTGCCATCCAGCTGCTGCCTGTCATTACTGAGAGGCTCTGAAGTTACAGCCAGCTGCCCTTGCGGCTCAACCCACTATACTCTCACTACAGCCTTCCTTACAGCTTTTAATTGCGCACAAAATTCAATATTTGTTGACAAAAATAATTATTATATTTAAATTGCTCCGCAGTCTGTCTGTCTGGAGCTGCATGATAACAAATCTGACTTCACCAGAAAATACTGTGTCTTCTCACTGACTCCTCTTCTCCATACATTTCACCTTCCCATGCATAACTCTGAGGAGATTTTCCACATATCTCTCATTCCATTTCAGCGTCTATCTGACCTGCCTGGTCCGTGGACAGACACACCAAATTCCACAGCTAACAAGCACCATGGGGCAGAGAAGGAGGGAGGCCCGCTGACTTTCCAGAGGAACATCTTATCAAGCAAAATACCACCAGCATGAAATTAGCTACAAAGTTAGGTCGTTTAATCGTAAAATGCCGCTGATGCAAAGTTAATTTTTGATGATTAAACAACTCATGCACATTCCACACCACATGGAAATGTTGTACAACTTTGCAGCAGCTCTAGATGTTAACTGTAATTGCGGTTAAATTACTCAGAATCAAAAAACAAAATCTAGCATTAAAAGCTTCTAATTAAAGGCCCGGCTGTTACGGTCCAACAGCACTGTACATGCACAGAATGCCCTCTTCTTTTCTTTTGTTGCTCAGGCGTGGGTTGTCAGATCGCATGTATTCTGGCTGTGTGAGGGGAAGGCAGGCTCGGTGAAAGCTGCAGAAGCCAGTGGTGTGACCTGACGCTGGCCCCTGCCCTACACCCAATGGGAGTGAAGCTTCGTGGCAGGGTGCCATGGCTGACATGACAGCTCCTGCTGGGAGGGGAACAGACAAGGCACAGCTCACTTCTAATCCCCACCAGACTGGGTTTTTACCAGGCTGGTACCTCGTCTGCGATGCTGCACATCCTCACAGCACAGAACCTTGACGGAGGAAGAGCCCTGCTGAGCCTCGTACAGAATATATAGTGTGGTGAATGATGTATAGCCAGTGAAAAATGTCCATGGAAACACGGAGATATTTGCTCACGCTTTGCATGTGAGTTGGTAAATCGGTCATGTGTGCAGGACGTACATGCAGTGACATGCTTCAGATAGCATGCCATGTACACAAAACTTAAGATGTTGCCTTTGGGGCACAATGCCCAAAGCAAATACTGCAGATCTCTGAAGAGCTAAAGAAACAAGAGCAAGTCATTCAGGGGGCTCCCTGTAAGCAATTATCCTGGCATGCATACACACACACTCATACAAAGACTACGGTCAGTCGGTGGAGAACGGCTTGACTCCTCAGGCTCTGCTTCTTCAAACACACCCTCTTCCTGTTTTCATAAGGAGAAAACAGGAGTAGCAAAGGAGAGGAGGAGGAGAGACACAGCAGGGTGAAGGTGAGACTGAAGTATTATTACTCAGCAGGCAGGCAGAGGACAGAAACCTGCACAGTTCATTGTGTCTGGAGATAACAGGATTATTAGAGTTATTATTAATAGTCAATCTATTGTCATTTTTTTAAGCAAAAAATATCAAACGCTCTTGTTGTTCGTCTTAGTCATATAAACGTATTTTGCTAAAATGAGACATGATGTTCAAAGGGTGGGATCTGCAAAGGTTTGAGGTGATGATAAAAATGCAGAGCTAAATATATTTTGCATCAGCTGATCATGGTTAGCAGAGGTGAGCATGAGGAGCTTGCTGTCTGATATAAAAAAACAACTTCTGAAGACATAAATAGTGATAGTGGGCACAACTGAGGAAGACAAAAGAAAAACCTAACACGACTAGTGTCAAAGATATAAAATAGATGTTTTGGGAGGGGGAATTAAATGATGCAAAAATATCTCAAGGATAAGAGGAAGCAAGGGAAGGGATGAGTAAATCAATGCTATATGAGTGTGCACTGATAGGGTGACAGAGGCCATGAGCAAAACACATAACATAATGTCTGAGTCATGGTCCCAATGCACTCGAAGCCAAAGTTTGGATGTTCTAAGCTCATAGTTTTCCCACATAAAAGCGGAAAAAGAAAAAGAAACCAGTGCTGCCTTTAACCACTGGCTTTTATCCGCAGACACGAGGCGTGCAGAGAGTACGCCAACAACATCAAGTATTTTACAAAGCAGGGGAAATACCGGCACATAATTGCAGCAACATGAAAGGCTCCGTAAGTTCAAGTATACATATCAGAGCGGGTACAGTGTAAGATTTTTAATGCCCCACAGTGTAGGAAGTGAAAAAAAGAGGAACACATCAAAAGACTGTCACATCGCATCTCTGTTTTGCTAGTGTCTCGGGAAAAACTGTCCCTCTCTGACGAAGATTATTAGCTCCTCTCATAACAAAACAGTAGATTAGTCACGGTGTGAACCAGAAGAGCCACAGAGTCTCTTCCTGAACCTTGAGAAGTGTCACTACTGTTTTCCCAGTTGTGTTTTGTGGGTACTTTTCTCTTTTTTTTTTACTGTGGGGGAAATCCTGTCCACAGGAGGCTGCTGTAATGTAAAACTGTACACTGAAGCTCCAAACATGGGAGTAATCAGCAGAGTACAGTACGGTATTCAGAGGTGGGAATACTGTACAGGCTGGTCAGACTGCTCCTGTCGTCACACCAAGTGGATGCTGTGTTAGTATGACTTCCTGAGGGGCCCCTGGATTCTCTACAATCAGTCATAATCACACTTTCAGCTCAGCTCATATCTGAAAACATGCCAGAGACACAGTATCAGCTCATATGATGCAGTTCAGGTGGAGATTTTACACACAGCTCGCTGAAGGAATCCTGAGGAAGTGTAACAGAAGTACTGCACGGGATAAAAAGAGGGTTTCAGATTTTTCGTTTCATGAATGGTGCTGAATGTATGAACTTGGGAGCCGGCAGCAGCTCTGGAATAAAGGACCTGAGTGCATATTTCTTTTACTCCCCCTGCACCTTGTGACTTTTTCACCTCCGCTCAGAGGTGAGCAGGGCCTCCTGGTCTGACCATAGCAACCTCTCCCATGACATCAGAGTGATATCTGAAGCATGCAGGCCAGGGGAGGAGAGAGGTGGAGCCCCAGCTGGACCACTTCCACCTCGCCATCTGGGTCCAGGCCGTGCTACAAAGAACTAACACACGTGTGCTGCAGCCACCCATGGATCCATCCAACCAACACGGGATTATTCATACTTGAACGAGCTACTGTATTTTACACATTGTGGCCCATGTATGACTGTAGAACTAGAGGTAGCTGATGTGATTTTGCTAAACGGGGTCAGAGTTCATGTTGATGTAACTCTAAGTGGGATTTACAATAGTTAAAGGATACTTAACTGTGGCCAATTTAGTAAATCCTTTCAAGTATCAGATGACACAGGGCTAAATAGAATTGCTTTTTTCTCTCTGGAGTGAATGTTTTGCAAGTGAACGCAGCTTATACATGTCTGAAAACAGATGAGCTAGAAGAAGAAGCTTGTCTATTGGTTGTTCTCTAATTTATAGCTGATGAGCATGAGGCTGTTATAAGATGCAGGAGTTTGGAGGGGCTTTCCACAGTACCACTACCTCACTGTGCATAATTAAAAGCCTGCTTTTGTTGACCTCTGTCTCAAAATAATGGCAAATGATTACTTCAGGGTACCGTTCAGTATTAACAGCTTGCTTTCAGTATTGGCTCTGAACCGTCAGTTCCATTTCAACTGGGTAATAACGGCCATTTGTGCGTCATCTTGTCTCAAAGGACCTTTTGCCATCAGACATCAGTCCTCCAGCATAGCTTCTCCTGGGTGGCAAATTCCCTGTAAGATATAATTATTCACAGCAGGCCACGGTTAGTTTCATGCCTGTAAGATGCATGTCACCTGTTGTTCACGCAGCCAAACATCCATACCAGGCCCGGCTGCTCCCCCAACTCTTCCTGTGCCTACGTCTTTGATCAATAATTCTGTGGCTACCCGTCAGCCATCAATATGTGCAGAAGAGAGGGGCCCCATTGTCATCTAATTACAGGCCTACTGCTCTATGACTGAGCCAGTGCCTGGGCGAGTGTGATTAAAAGTCAGCTGGAGCATGCTAGCGGTTCTTTCAACTGGAACCAACAGCTTGGAAACACAGCGCAGCCAAACAAAGCTCTGTTCAGCACGCTCCGGCTGGGCCTGAGGTTTTAAGCGTTATTGGTGGTGACGTTCCTCTCGGATGGGGGTTCACAGAAGTTGGAAGTAACGTGATCAAGCACCTAATTTGTGATGAAATTGAGAGCACCTGTGACATCTGGAAGGGCTGAAGCTGATCGTATACGAGTTCATCTTTAGAGCCAGAGCAGCCAAACTGTTGGACAATAGCTTCATGAGAGGGACAGCGGCCGGTGAGGACACACGTGAGGAGCCAAGACCATTGTTTGTCTTGAATCAAGAAAAGGACAGCAAACACAATAGGATCTTGAGAGCTTGGATTAATATGCTTGCATGTCCATCTGGTTTTATACCTCCGTGCCGGCGATAACTGTGGCCAGAGGCATTATATTTTCAAATTGTTTGTCCATCCTGTTCTCATGAACTCAGGAGCGGCTGGACGGAATTTCTTCACATTTGGCAAAAACATTCACTTGGACTTGAGGATGAACTAATTAGAATTTGGTGGGCAAAGGTCAAAGGTGAAGGTCACAAAACACATTTGTGGCTGTAACTCAAGAATTCATGCTAATTATGACAAAAGTTTACACAAACATTCAATAGAATAAGATAACAAAAAGTTCAACTTCCCAGTGACATTATGTTGTTCTGCAAAAGCGCTTTGCCATTATTCATCGCCATAATTCAGGAACAGAAGAAGATTCCGATCATATTTTATGGTCAGATACTGAACTGGTGACACACCTTGCAACTATGGAGATTGTGTGGATCCTCTGTTCTGCCAGGTTAAATGTGTGTATCAAGCACATAAGGCTTTATGTACAGACTGACATATCCTCCGTAACGTCACCCTCAGCTTTCCTGATCAGTTTTGAAGCTCAATGTGAAGGCTCTGGCCATCGCCATCAGTGCTTGACTCTGCATAACTGCTGGCTAATCCAAAAATTAGGAAAGAGTTGGAGTGTGAATGGAGCAGAGGCAGGTCATGCCAACATCTCTGGGCCGTGGATTCTCCTGTGACAGTACCAAGTGATCATTTGAAGTACCGCACTTTGGCACTTCCATGCAGGTTTTTATGGTGAAGTCCACATTTTACAATTTGTAACTTCTTTCCATTAAAATCCATATTTGAGGCATTGTCTCCTGTCATGACTTCTTCCAACTTTACAACTTTAACTCTAACCGTATTTCTAGTTG
>OMNN01031929.1:0-10201 GCA_900302755.1 Chromis chromis | reverse complement strand
CGTCTCCTCCCGCCGGTCCCGGACATGAGAGACGAGTCCCCGGGTCCCCCTCAGCAGCAGCAGCGGACTCCCCGCCGCTCCTCCTGAACATCATCATCTCCCAGGACGCTCTCCTCGGCGGCGGGATTTTCTTCCTGGACAGTTTGAAGTGCAGCGGTTCCGAGTCCAGCCGGTGCGGAGCCGGGTGCTGTCCCACCACGGACGCCATTATCCAGATCCTCGGTAGTGCGCGTGTGTGTGTTCGGCTGTTCGGAGCGTGTGTATGTGTGTGTTTTCCCTCCGTGCCCCGAATGTAAACTCACTTCTCGGCCCGTCACGCGTGTAGTAGTGACGCACGGGGACCCGACAGCTTTAAATGCCGAGAGCGCGCCCCTCCTACAGCTCCGGGAGCGCGCACTAATCCCAGCTTCACACTTAGCACCATTTAATGAATTATTAAGCAGCCTGCTGCCTCCCCGGATAACAACAGTAAACTTTCTAGCGACTCACTGCAATTTGTTAGCCGTTTTACTGCAACCAGGCATTTACTGTAGATGAAGCCACAGTCATAATCTTCTGAAACCACTGGGACTAAAAGTAGACTACAGAAAAGAAGCTGGCACAAGACACAAACCACAATCACAGATCAAATAAAACTGAGGAGAGCAATCAGACTAGATTAATCAGTGTAATATGCAGAATATAATCATTAGAATGATTTAGGTTTTCCATTTGCCAAGATTAAAAAATATATATTTTGGCAAATTTCACCTAAAGAGCCATGTTTTTGACATCTGGTGACTATTTTTCGAAAAAATAAAGTTATAAAGTTGTCTAATACATTACACACTGTTAAAAAACAAAAGCAACAACAAAAATCTGTAGAAGCAGTGGTAATCTGGCAGTAAATGTGCCACAAAAATGACAAACAACTGTGAAAATACCAGCAAATGTGTGTAAAATAATTTTATTTTTTCACAGATTCACACAATGTAAAAGAACACATTAGTATGAGTAAAAATAAGGATTTTTGATGTGGACATTATGTACAGTTTGGGCCAATTTTCTTACAGTCAACATGTAAATAAATACTTTTTTTTGTGTGATTTTAATACATATTATTTGTAATAAAACAAAGCAGTGAGAATCTGTAGAATATCAGTAAACTGTAAAAAACTAAACAAAAAAGTTTTTAAAAAATTAATTTTTTATAAGGCCACAAAGCAGGACTGCTGTGCCACTACTCAAACAATCACACATCTCGATAACATACAATGAAACTGTGTAGGTATGAATCAGGACTATCAGTGTGGGCCTTGATGTGTTGAATATTGCCTTGGTGTAGAACAGTATCAAACACAATATCATACTTGTTTGTGAAACAGTAATAAAAAAAACTTTCCACTTTGCCAAAAGCACGTCATATGAGCTGCAAAAAACCCACAAGAGCAGTTGAGCTCATCCCCCTAGCCAGACTGAGAAACACCCACAGCTCTCCTACAGACTGAGTAAAAAAACTTTCAGTTTATTTCAGTTGACTTGTGAGAGACACAACAGTTGTTTTCATGTTCAGTTTTTTGAGCACTGTTGTCAACCAGTCATTCATGACCTTACAGAATTTCCAGAGCGTGTCGTTTCATCATCTCTGTAAACTGACAAGAGGACATGAATCATTTTTACTTTCACTTTACAACCTGAAATTAGACTCAGTGGAGTCGGGTCACGTTATTTCTTAAGAGTGGAAAACTTGGCAATAAAGATTAGAAGTATAGAAGTAGATTTAAATTAATCTCTGACCTTATGGATCACTTCATGTACTGCCCTTTTAAACAACAAGTAACAAAGCCTGGGATTTCCCCACAGGGTAGCCCACACGGGTTAATGTCATTTCATAATGTTATTTTGCTATACAGTCACTTAACAGTGTGAGACACATGCAGTTCTGTAAAGAGAAGGAGACTCTGTGGTGAGTGCTGAGTTTCCCTGACTGTGTTTCTTCTTTTTTACGGTGAATCCCGTAATAAAACACAGAGAAATAACTTATTATTCCAGGAACAGAGACAAACTTTAAAACCACAAACTACAGTGTAGTTTGCCCGGAGATTCTTATAGTCAATCATGCTATCAAATACTGAATTTACAATGATATACTTGAAGTAAACGTACAAATAAAGGCATATCAAACTATTTGACAACTCCCACCCTTCCTTTCATCAAACACATATAAACACACCCACAAACATAGAGATGCAGACTTTAGTCTACATGAGAGCTTATGTACATACAAGTATCCTGATTAAAATCAAGTTTTGGTTTGAGAAATCTCGATAAAACCATATTTTGATTTCAAGTAACTTGGACATGCTACCTGGATGAACCTGGAGGTATTCAGGTTTCTAAACAGACTATTGTCGCTGAGATGGTGAGAAATTGGATGCACACAGATTATCACAAGCCTTGCTACTGCTTTTCGTTTACAGCAATATGAATAACCAGATCAGTGATGCTCCATTGTACACATTATATCCCAAATATGATCAAAATCAGGATAAGACTCACAACCAGGATACTAACACAAATATAACTGCACTCACAGATTGAGTCAGGTTAAATTTGCCATTAAAGGTTCCCACAATCTACAGTGCTTCTTCTGCAGGGTAAATAAAAAACACAACCACAAAAACAACCCAACTGCTGACTTGGCATTCATTCTGACAGTCTATCATGATGGCAGCCTATTAAAAATACAATAACACTAAAGGCATTAATGAGGTTTGTATTGAACTGCTGTACTCATTCTCCGCAGTGGCCTTCCCTCCTTCGTCTTTCTGTGCATCTTATCTCTAAATTGAGATTCACATTTTATTGATTGTCTTCAAGCTGCTTCCTCTTCGTATAGCAGTCCTTGGAAAAAAAAACATCCACTAAATTGTTTATTAATGGCTGTTCAAATGAGGTGATTGTTGGAGAGAGTGGATGTGAATTTGTGAGTTTAGGATCCACAGATGCTGCGGTTTTTGTCACAGTGTAGAGGGTCGGGCCAGACTCGGCTCCAGACCTCCTGAAGGGTTCACTGCTCCCAGACTACAGGACCAAAGAAATATAGTCAACGTTATGCTGAATGTGAGTTTTGATAGGCGAGATTTATGGACACTCTACTGACCTCTCGATAATGCTGTTGTTACACTGCAGCTCCCTCACCAAGATCTCCATTTCCTCCTTCAAATGGTGCATCCTATAATAAAGCATGATGTATTGTCAGGGCAAATTGTCTCCATATTACACAAACGCAAACACACAAACAGGCAGACAAACCTGGAGACCATCTGGTCCTTGTCTCTGGGTGTGGTTCCAGGCTGTTGTCCTTCCCTCTTGGACTGCAGATTGAAAAGGATTCTGTCCATCACCTGAGGAGGACAGATGAGACATTACATCACCACTGAGATCCATGACATCACCAACACCAATATCTCCACAGCGCTGTGTCAGCACTGGAGAATGCTCCCATTCTGATTCTGCTACAGGAGGAAAAAACGCTCCAGCTTGTTTGGATTTCTTTAAACCAATCACAATCGCCTTGGCAGAGCTAAGCCCAGGATTCAGCGACGGCCACCCGGCAAAATAATGTCAGGGTTGGGCGGGGAAGCCTTGTTTTGGAGGGACGTTTACACATGAGGGGGCGAGCACTATCATTAAAATGGAAAAGTCTCCACAGAAGAAAAACAGGGTCGACTGTTTGATATGACTTTAACTGATAAAAAAGACAAACACAATTTGATATTTTAAACTCTGTGTACTTGAGGTGAAGCCTGCCTATTTCTTAGCTATTGTTTCCTATAGTGATAAGAATTTTGAAAACAGTCACACACCGATAAGGGGAAAGGGAGGAGAAATATGTGTATAAAGTGCGACTAATGGCAAGATTATACCAACAACCTACATGCATGTGAGACTGCATATCTGTGAATATAGTATCAGGTAGAAGCTGGATTTTTTTTTAGAGTTCAGAAAGCCTACAGGTGGCCGTTTCAAACATGATAAAAGGCATGAAAACTAGTAAAGTTCACCTTATTCTGACGCTGCTCACTCATCTCCAAGTCTGCCAACAGGCCTGTGGAGAAAGAACTGAAGTCCTGTAGTCGAGTCTGCATCTCCAGCATAACACTGCAAGAAAAAGAAAAACACACCAGAGTAAGTTAAAGCTACCATCTTTACAAAATCCTATAGCCTGCTGGACTTTAAAACAAGACAGAGCACCAACGACAACTACAAATGTTAATCTAATTTGTTAACTGAACTTGCTTTAACCAATTTTAAATGTGTCAAAATAGAATTGTTTCGATAAGTAGTTATCAGGACTCGTCTGTCATTTATCAAGTAATAATGAAGACCTTCTAGATTTCCTTTATGTACATAATTTTCATCATAACCTTGGACATTTGGTGGGTATGTAGCGCCTTGATTATGTACATATCTATGCCCACAATTACACTTTAAACTGTCCTGCGCTAGATCTGAAGCCCCCGGCATGTTATCTTTTAAAAAATACAATCACCAAAATGACACCATTTTTTGTGCTACATTTCCTAAATGAAACCATTAGTGACTCAGCGGCGACCAACAACCACGTGACAAAAATTCAGGGACTTTTTGTCTGAATGCAGTTCAGTTGAAAGTCCCTGAATGTTTACACACAGACAGGAAACAAACGTGGAGCTATGTTAAAAATGTCAGTGGTAAAATATGTTTTCAAATATTGGTAATCACCTGTAAGCACTTTAAAAAATGTTTTACATGTTGATTACAGTTCCTTTAATTTGGGTAAAATAAATACTCAAAGAAATGTAACGTTTTCTTTTTCTGGTTTATATCATTATAATTTTTTTATACTGCACATATATATTTTCAAGTCCTCTCTACCTCTAGCCATGGTTGTGTTGTTTTTAATGGAGGTTCAGGACTTTATATTGCAGTGAAAAATACCTACAGTGAGTAAAAATGTGGCAGGGGCACGAGTCAAAATGACATGTTTAACAAAAGCGTAGTGATGATTCATATTGCACTGGTGAATCCAATGTCCTACGGGCTTTTGCTAATCATCTTCACACAAGCTTTCATCTGTATGAATGTCTGTCAAACCAAACAAACATTATTTTATTGTTACTACTCAAGACTCATTAGGATACGAATCCTCATGCAACGTTCACACTGTTTCTACGGTGTAAAAAAGGACCTTGACAGCTTCCTCTGACCTGCTCCACGCCTTTGTTGAGGCTAAAAGCTCTTTGTATCTGTGCACGTAGTCCTCTCTGAAGAGGGATTTCACTCGCTTAATGTGGGATGACAGGTGGATTCTGGCAAGGGAGATTGACAAGCAGATTACTGGGGAGGCTCAGGTACTTCACAGGCTGGAACACCAGCTGCGTGGTCAAATAAATCCTCAATAAAAGACACATACTCACTTCTCAAACTTGTGGATTTGCTCGTCATTATATGCCAGCTCTGTGGTAAACATAAGAATCTTGTCAGGTAAATAATAGAATACACAAACAATAAATACACAGTGTATACAATCAGAGAAGTATGCGTACTGCCAGTCAGTCTGTCTTTACGATACTGCTGATGAATTGCCATTATCTTCTGCAGCAGCATCTCCATCTTCTGACAGCTGTGGGAGACAAAAGGTCCAAGTTTAAATAGCAAAAACCCTTCTGCCCACCATGAAGCTTTAAATTCTTCCTCCCCACAGAATACCTCTTGTCATTGGCCAGAGTCTCTGCCAGCTTGGCCTGTTCAATCTGCAGGTGGTCCAGTTGGTTCTGAAACTCTTGGATACCAGCTGTGTATATCGGCAGGTGTTTATGGACCTGTAGAGACAGCAGCCAGAGAGTCTCATAACCGATAATTGAACTGAAAACATGTCTGCACTCCTGCACTCTGGATTAGTCAACATATACAGCATCCATAATGAAGGGCATCTGAGTCCAGTTATGTTGTCTCTGTGTCTGTTTCCTGTCTCTCATGATGTTGCAGTTTTCACTTTCAATTGCAGAGGAGAA
Source organism: Chromis chromis (assembly GCA_900302755.1). Lineage (NCBI taxonomy): Eukaryota > Metazoa > Chordata > Actinopteri > Pomacentridae > Chromis > Chromis chromis. The sequence continues at coordinate 4,163 of OMNN01031929.1, read as the reverse complement.
AACGCTGATTGCTTTGTATTGAATGTTTTTGCAATATTGTCACTTAAAATCTTATCAAGGCAATGTGAAAACGGATTTGAATAAATTTCAACTAGTACCCTCCACAATTGCCACCTAGAATATGCAATATAGCACCTGACAATCCTGGTAGGGATTCAATGTTTCCTCCAAGGATATATGACATATGTGGCCTTCAAACCAGGCATTTTTGTTAAAGAATGATGTCTCCTTTTCACAGAGTCTCTATTATATGTTTGTTGTCTTTTCTTTATGACATTTTATTCTATTTACACCAAATTCTAAGTTTATTAGGAACACTAAGGTGAAAGTCATGCTTTTAGTGATAGATTGATGAACTGTCTAGTAAATGAATCAGGCTTAATAAATGCCATTTTAAGATAATCAGCATTGGCTAATTAATTCACAACAGCACTGAATGATTTGGGGAAAAAATCCAAATGCTATTATACTGACAGCGATTGCGATTTGATTTACAATACAATTTTTTAATGTATTGCTTCAGTTCACTGTGTAATGGCTGTAAAACCTTTACCACATGAGACAAAAAGTACGACTGTAACAGGACGAAAATGGCATGAACTTGTAAAACCACGGACACGATAGTTTAAACCCTGGGTAGGATGTGATGCACAACATATATCCTAAATTGCAGCCTTTGCATTTTGCTAACTGTATTATTTCAAACTGCAATTTTGATTTGAAATTGATTAATTATATAAAATTATGGAGGATCTGCATTAGGGCAGCCTTTCGGTCATACTCAGTGGGTGCTGTGAAACAAAGGGAAACTTGCCAATTCTGATGTAATTTTACTTGAAAGCAAACGGCAAGACTTATATATTTAATTTGCCACACTTAACAACATATACAATGTTATCGTCAGTATACTTAGGTTGAATTTGGTTTTCTAGTAAGAAATGCTACATTACTTTAGTTGGGAATTGTAATGCAATGAGCCATCAACCAGCTAAACTAAGTTGCAGAGTTGAAAAACTACTGCATGGGCGTCCCCAGCCTCCACTCTTACTTCTGACATCTGTCATATGTGATGGTTGTGGGCCGACATGCAAATGTAACTGCTAGTCTTAGAAAAAATAAAACTTTACACAGGGCATTCATTTCTTACTAGTATTACACCTGACACCTGGGGATTTGTTGATACGTGGCTAAACTAGGGCAGTGGTGGTTAGTGATTAACAGGTTAAGCCCCTGGGCTTCTGATCAGAAGGTCAGAGGATCGAACCACCACTGCGACCACTGTTGGGCCCTTGAGCAAGGCCCTTAACCCCTGTCTGCTCCCCGGGCGCTGCACCGTGGCAGCCCACTGCTCCTAGTATGTATAGTTAAGGTTAACTATGAATAGGATGGGTCAAATGCAGAGAAGGAATTTCCCCAAGGGGATCAATAAAGGTTAGATTATTATTATTACTGCAGGTGCTAAAAACCAACAACATCATGATATTGGCATTACATATCGACCACCCAGCGCTGTAAATAATAAGCATCAGACATTGTGAAACCCATATCAGTCGACCACTACTCCAAAATGATGTCAGAGTCTAATCAATGCCTCTGTGAAACACTTTCAGGCTATTCATTGAATAGCTGTCGTATTAGTTTGCATTAGTTGTAGTTCAGTGTACATAAAAAAGCTACAACATGACAACATGAGCGTAAACACTGATTATTTACTGGAAAACAAGTGGCAAAAAAGAAACTTGCAGAGGTAAATACCCTTTACCAATACAAAGAACCATGTTAGTCAAACTGGTCTCTGATGTTACTTTTTGATGGCACTTACCAGCTGTAGCTTTTGACTGTGATCAGCTAAGCCTTGATTTTCTGAAGTGTAAGGGCCTCTAAGGAGCAAAATAGATATTGGAGAAAAAGGAGGAGGACAGTTATAGATAAGAATATTACAGTATTAGCAATGTTAGTGATGTTTTGGACTTCATGTCAACAAATAACTCATCTCAGATTCCACTAGACTGAGCCTTATTGGTCAGGATGACAAATTTACCCTCAATGAACGAGTGCAGCTCAATGATTGTATTGTTGTTTATCATAAACGCTTCTCATACAAACACGAACAATTTCATTTATTAGTGAAAATACAGATTACACGTGCAACACAATGGATTTGCTGTATTTATACTAAAAAGTGTGTAGCTTTACTTACAGTGTTCGAAACCTGTGATCTGCATTGAGGCAAGACTGCAGTCTAACGGTGATCATCGCAATACTGTGCATGGCTTCCCCACATTCACTGCGCATCTTCATCCTGAGAAACAATCAGAGTGTAAAAGAGCATGGAGAAGAAATGGAGGGGATAAGAGTTTGAAAAGGGTCATTACCTGGAGTCATTGCATACATCACTCAGTGCAGGGAAACAAATAATCTTTATAGAAGCATGCGTGTGTCTCACATGTAGCTGTAGTATCCCTGCAGTAGCAGCTCTCTGTGTGTGTGCAGCAGCTGCACTATCCTCAGGTACTGGTGAATCACTCCTACCATTACCTGGAGATAACAAAGGATCAGAGGAGAACCCAAATGATAACTTTGAGCTTTATGATACATAAAATTCACATGAGAAATGAACCTAACATGAGGCATAAGTGGCACAGAAAAGCAGCAGTACCTTGGAGAAACTGTAGTCTGCCATGACATCAAACCTGGAAGGAATGACGGGAGTCTCTGCTACAAAACACGCCCCAAAAAACATATGATTTAAGGTCATGTGTACGCTCACATATTACTTCAAATATGATTGCCTTCCTTTAAAACCAACTTCATTATGCATAACACAGCTAGAGTTTGTTAAACTGAAATATAGTTCACATCCAAAAGTCTTTCATATGTCCCAGAGGGAGCAGAAAAGAAGAAGAGAGAAGCTCAAAACCTCACAGAATCATAACAAAGCTGTACATGACTTTGTCTTTCTTACGTTCTCTGAAGGGCAGGCTGGTGTTTGCTTCAGGTGCGTAGCTGAGCAGGATGAGGGGCTGAGAAGGTGAAGTACGTGGAAGGTTGACCACCTTCATGTTGCCCTCCAGGGGCAGGTCATGGCCTAGATACATCAGGTGTTGCTGCTGAACTCCAATACCAGTCTGAGATGCCATCTCCTCAAAGAAGGCTGATACTCTGGTTGAGAAGAGAGACAGTATTAAAGTAAATGTATATGTCACAGTAGAAATCGCGATCCAGGATAATCGCAATTGTCCTGGGACAGATTGCGATCGGAGTTTCTCCTAGGACAGATTGCGATCAGGATCTGTCCTTGGACAATCGGCAATCCTACTAGTACAGATTGTGATCGGAGTCTCTCCTAGGACAAACTCAAATTTATTTTAATGATATGTTAAAAGAAAGGAAACAACAATATTCTTACAAATACCGCAAGAAAACACTCCTTTTAAGATCAAATTAATACATTCCCATTCATGAGTTTATTATACTTATTTACAGTATTTACAGTCTATTCTGACAAACTCCAACAGTCTGTGGGTGGCACTTTGTTGAACATGGTAGTCCAGCTTTTCTTGCATCCCTAACCCTCACCCTCACCATAATTAAAAGACTTCTGTCTTTAAGATTTATATTGTATTGTATTGTTTTTTGTTATTGTCCTTGTAGAATCGCCGTTTGTCCAAGGACAGATTGCGATCGGAGTCTCTCCTAGGACAGACTGCGATCGGGATCTGTCCTAGGACAATCGGTGATCATCCTGGATCGCAATTTCTACTGTGACATGTACTTTTTTTGTATTTGTGCAAAGATGCCCGGAAAAACAATGATCAGCACAATAACTATCAGTAAAGGTGCGTTCACACCGGACTTTTTATTTTTGTCGCTAGCGACAAGTTTACATGTTAAGTCAATGCAAACTAGCGACTTGAGCGATTAATCGCTCAGGCGAAAAATCGCTCAGGCTCTGAGCGACTTGGGCGAAAAATCGCTCAGGTAAATCGCTCCTGTCGCTCGTGTCGCTCTTGTCGCTCGAGCTGAGAAATCCCAAGTCTCTGGCCTTCAGTCGCTTGTCGCTCAGCGCTGATTGGCCGCACGCTTGCATGACGTCATCCAAGTGATCTTTCGAATTGTGCCGAGAGCGACTGCAGCTGAGCGACAGAGCGATTTTTTTGGAG
>OMNN01031924.1:0-10696 GCA_900302755.1 Chromis chromis | reverse complement strand
AGCCACAACATTAAAACCAGACAGGTGGAGTGAATGACATTGACCATCTTGTGAAAATGCAATGCTCTGCTGGAAAACCTTGGGTATGGACAGAGATGTTGTGTTATGACCAACCAACCAACCAACCAACCAACCAACCAACCAACCAACCAACCAACCAACATGACAAACCTAAAAAAAAAAAAAAGAGTACAATATAGATGCATCTAAATTGATTTATTTCTCACAGTAAAATTAAAATTACTTTATGTTAACATCCTTTGCTTAGCCTCCTCACACTTCCAAAGCTTCTTCAATATCATAACTTTTGACGAAGTACAAAAATGTCTCCCAAATGTTATCAAACTCTGAGAGTTTCTTTCTCACTATATAGGTAAGTTTTTCAATAGCTAAAATATGTACCCCTTCATCTTGGAGAGATTAGGATCAAACTTATTAATTTTCTCAGGAGTGATATACAGTTTGTCCTCATCACCCAGTTATATTGTATTAATCTCAGAAGAGTATTGATGGTTTGAGTTTGTGCCTGTTTATATATTTTACCCCAATCCTCCACCAAGATGTCCTCTTGTAAGTCTTGAATCAACTGCTGTCTCTTATTTTCACTGCTGTCTTTATGGTCATTGACCAACATACTGTATAACTTTGTAACCCGACCCTTGCTTAAGCAGTTTTTTGTGCAAAATTCTTCTAATTTGGACAAAGATGGTTGTTGAACCGAATTATTACTTGCCAAAATAAAACTCCTATGTTGTAAATACTTTAAAAAGTGTTCCTCTTCTTTGGCAGTTTGGGAGGTTTGGGGGCTTAGCTCAGGCAAACCAGTGTGAAGCAAAGCATGTCCCAAAGACAGGAGAAAGCTGGTTGTTGAACAGGTTCGCAGACAGGAGAATATAGTAAGGGGTGCAAAGGCAGTGGCTCTGGCTAAGCAGGGACAGTGGCTGAATTGGGAAAGTGTAGAGAAGAGAAAGCTTAGTTGGAGGGACCTGTGGGGAAGGGAGGAGAATCGCATTAGATTCTTGATAGGGTCTACGTATGATGTTTTACCAACCCCCCAGAACTTAAAACTCTGTGTAAGTTGGGACCCATCATGCCCATTGTGTTCAGGGACAGCAACATTAAGGCACATTCTGGTCGTTGGGGGCCAAAATAAGGATAGGAAGGGCCCAGTAGGGGGAGCAATTAGGCCAGATAGACCTTTAGGAGTAATGAGGAAGAAAATCCAGGAAGAGAAAATCTACTTAGGTGGAAGGTGTGGCCTGTTTGAGCCGGTTTGAGCCTGTTTTGAAGCATGCGGTTATTCCAGGTGAGGTGAGTTGCATAGTCTCTTTTTGGTTTCATGGCTACTTAGTTTCTGAGTTTGCTGAATCTGCTAGTATATTTTATACTGCCTCCACCTTCAGCACCTTCTATACTTTTTAGTTGGATTCTGAATCCTCCAAGGGTCACATGGGTTTAGGTCCTTAATGAACTGTTGAATTCTCTTTCTACTATGAGAATGTGAGGTATCTGTCCCTGATGAACGACCTAGTAGATGGTCTAATGTGCATTTAAAATCGCCTGCCATCATAACTTTACCTGGTAGAGAGGCAATCGGTAAATATAAGTTCTCAAAAAATGAGGGACTGTCATCATTTGGGCCATATATGTTAACCAGAATAATACTCTCCTTAAAAAGAGTCCCCTGTACCACCAGAAATCTACCCATCGAGTCTGAAATAGTATTATTCACCATAAATTGTACAGACTTGTGGATCTCTATCAATCTATCTAGTCCTAAAGTCTATTGTTGACAAGGAAATATGTACCCGTTCATCTTGGAGAGTTAACTTGCTGTCACCCATCTATTCCTTGTATTGACAGACAACTCAATCTAAATTGCAGCTCTCAATTAAATCTGAATTAAAATGAGCTGTTTTTGCAATAACTAAGATTAAAATGACACACAGCTGTAAAAGTCTAATTACTTCTGAACCATTGTGATAAAGGGCTATATCTCTCACATAGTTCCATCTGTGTTTATATGATCCTACTTAAACTAAAAGTGAGACTTGTAAATCAAAGTGGATTCTACTATTTTATGTCAACCTCAGGGTGCTAAAGCACAGGTCCTGAAGACCAAAAAAAATTTGTATAATTGTGAGATTTGCGATCCAAACTGGATCTGTTAATAGATGCAAGAATCAGTATGTGAATCCTTGCCTTTGGCAGCTCAGCCTGAAATGAGCATTTCAGGTAGCTGTGAATCAACTATGTTTGGACAGTTTGTCAGATGGTGGGCTGATGAATATCTAAACTCTTTGAGATTACTTAGTGATCCTTTCCAGTTTTATGGAAATCAACATTTCCTGATCGTGTGTCATGTGAGAGCTTTTTCTTGGACAGCATGGTTCACATCAGCAGATGTGAATAGCAAACTCAGAATGTTTCACATATATTCAGAGTCTACAAATGTGTGAATGAATGTTTGAATATGTTCAGTATGGACAAGAATAGTTAAATGATTTGTTTGTTAGTAGTTAGTTGTTGCTTAGAAAAAGATCTGACCCTATTTACCCATGCTGACGAAGTCGGGCCGTGGGTGATCACGGCCGTCTGTCTGTCTGTATGTATGCAGGTGTGTGGCTATGTCCGCACATTAACTCGAGAACAAATAGAGATAGGATAATCAAACTTGGCACAGATGTTCATCTTGACCCACCCTGGTCACCCATTAATTTTGGGGTCAAAAGGTCAAAGGTCAAGGTCACAAGGCTACCAGCCATGTTTAGGAAGGCATCCGGCATGGGTCTGCATCTCGCTTGAGCGCATTCTAGTTTAAACTTGTTTTGTATGAAAGTGTAGAAGTCTGATTCTGTGTTTTTAAAACTGTCATCAGTACGCTGCAGTTTCAAGGTGGAAACAATCAGCCATTGCATTAACTTCTGAATTCACTCAATGACGTTTTCCACCATGTAAAAAACATATGGACATGTTAACAAGGTAAAAAAGAAAACAACAACTTGATTTTCATTGGAGGGATGTCAAAGACAATTGTATATATAAATTGACTTCTGTTCGAGGAAGCCACGACAAGGAGTCCAGAACCCTGAAACAGGAGCAGCTAAATGAGACTCAGCCATTATTATAATTTTCATATTATTGTTATTGTCTATTACTTTATTGAGCTGTGATTTGCTATTTTAATATTTTCAGTGTAAGGCAACTTAATTGTAATTGCTCTACACTTTTTCATTAAAACCAGTATTATGAAAAATCATTTAGTTGAAGTAAGATTTTAGGGTTCAGTTATGTGTGCTAAGTCTTAACCGATTAACTGCTTGGAATCTAAATAAATTAAACATATTAGGGCTATCCATTTTATTTTTTTATTCTTTGTGATTGAATCACATTGATTAAGTACAGTCCTATACTTACTAAGAAATATCTGGTCCATGAGAACCATGAGGATCCTGTTGGTCTTGCTGTCACCACAAAGTTGTAGAACAAAAAGAAAAATCTCATAGTTACTGAAATAACTCTTTTTTAATGTATTCTCTCAGATCCTTTGGCCCTTCATGTCGGAAATTTAACTTGGCATACTACAAAGTTCACCAGTCCAGGGAGATTTGCAGACTGTATGCTCAGCATGTAGCCTGACCATGAATGGACAATAACTGACAACCATGTCGGAGATGCCACAGAATGCCTGTTTTGAGCAAAATGAGATGTGAGAGAGGGAAGAGATGAGTGTCCTCGTGGTTTCTGCTGTGACTCAGGAGCTGCAGATAGTAGAAGTGCATTTACAGCTCTGCTGCTCAATGTGAAAGTCATTACAGGCCCCTGACTTTTACGGCTCTTGTGGAAAGACACAGAGCCAGCGGTGTGAGTCATCGATGGATGCATGTGTGCTGCTACGGCAGTAAAAAATCCTCCCTCCTTTCCCCTCCCCTTGTTCTTTTGGCCACAAACAGCATAAACCCACCAGGGAAGTAGTCGAGCTCCCACGCTTGTAGTTTAACTTTGCCAAGTTCATCAACTGGAAAGTAGTTGAGCAAACCATATACATGATCATTCACCAGGAGGATCATTTCATCTTCAAGGCCTATTAAATGATCCCTTGCTTAGTTTTCCTGACATCAAAACAGAGTTTGAACCCCCAATTATTATTTCACTCAATTTCAAAAAAGTTCATGCAGTTCAAACTAATGCCCTTCTGGTTTTCAGAGTTTCCCCAGACCACACATTTTTCAGTGATTTCTGTGAACAGTTTAACTTTGTGGCACAAAACTCGGCAACGGTCTTTTCTCCAACAATGTTTAGGCTGGCACTTCCATGTGCCTGCATGAATCATCAGGCTGTGGAGGTGCCCAGCCAACCACAGCTTTGGTAAAGGCCCCGTTTGGTGGAGGAAAAGGAGCCGGCTCAGTGAAGTGGAAGCGATGAGAGCCTCTACCGTCTGAATGACTCCTGATAATATTATGCTGTCAGAGAGTGGATACAAAAATGTTGCACATGTTGAGGACATGAGGTTCAAATTCTTCCTGTTTGGTGAATTACAGAGAAGTAAATGAAAAGGCTTCCAATGGTAGGAAGAATGAATGGCTTCAAAGATGGCATTTATCCTCAACTTGTCAGCAATTTGACCACAGAAGTTTGAAAAACTAAATAAATACAGTGGTAAATCTGCTGTAGCTAGTTTCAGTCTACACAGATCGGCTATAAAACATGTGCCTTTTAAGCTAGAAGAAAAACTGGGAGAAAAGTAAAAGGTAGTAAGAGGGAAGTATGATGGGAAGGAAGGAGAAGATTCCTGCTTTTCACATGTTCTTTATGACCCATTCATCACCATACTGAAACCGAAATAATGATTTGCTCTGTTTAATGGCGCTGAGGTTATTTGTTTAATTCATGTTCTGCTGGGTGGCAGGACGTTGGAAGAGAGAGGGCGGTTTGCTTTGGCCTGTCCTGGATGCCTTGGCTTTGTACCACAGTGAGCTGCTGTTAGTCACTTTGTGCACTGGGCGGAAATTCTGACACCAAACTGCCGTTTGCTGTTTTATATTCTACACAGAAGAGGACTGACAAGTTGTTTTTAACTTCTGTAGCTCAAATGTATATCTAATAGACATCAAACAAATCTATATTATAATCTATAATCTTTAAATTATTCATAAGTTAAACAAGATTCAGTATCTGTGTGGGTGGTGGTGGGCTGCCCTAATGAAAAGATGAAATATTATCCAGGTTGTTGAATTTGAGTAAAACAGCCACGGAGGCGTGTCACATGACAAAACTCTGCAGAGTGGTTTATATAAGACAGGACTTTATAGCTTTGGAAAATGTACATATCCCATAATTTTATTCCCTGTCTAAACAGTTGTGAGGTGGACAGCAAAAATAAAACATTCATGTCACAAATTTATCTAACAGGGCCACAGTGTCTCCCAAAAATTATGTTCCTCTGCAACTAAACTGCATTTTCAATTGCATTTCATGGGGAACTGTGTCTTCTGCCTGGTTGTGACTAATCAACATGTCTTTACCATTTTATTGCTTTACTGTTGCTCCTTTTCAGCCAGGATATTATATATTCAGTGACGCAGGACTCATCACCCCGGTAAATCTGAAATTGGAAAATAAGCTATAAACATGTTGTCAAAGGTTTATATTTAAACACAAACTGTGATATTTCCCTAAACCTAACCAAGTAGTTCTGCTGCCTAAACATAAGCAAGCTTCTAAAACCAGGCTCCCTCTACAGGAGTTCTGAGACAATTTACTGATAATCGGAAGGTAAATCTGGTCTGGGATCTTGGTCTGACGTGATGTTCGGCCCAGATTATTTAATAATGTGATGTGTTCCAGTCTTACCGTGTTTTCACTGACCTGGTGCTAGTGCTAGTTCGGAGCCAGAGCCTGACTTAGCACCAGTTGTCTGTGTTTCCAACGCCTAAGCACCGGCTCCAGGTGCTAAAATCTGGTGCTTAGAAAGCACCAACTCCTTGCTGGGCCAGAGCTAAGAACTGAGTACATCGGGAGCTGGGGTCGGGGTTTTGGTGACCAGCGATCAGCGGTGCAGAGGGACACACAAGCGGTAGTTTGTGTCCTTTTTCTCCAGGATGTCCCTGGTCCCATCACAGATGTAGTGGAATGACTCCCAGTATACATGGAAGTTTTGCACACACTGTTGCGCACTGAAATCCGGTACAATTGTGTCGCGGATACGCGGAAGTGCCAGCGGTGGGCAACAGGCGACCTCCGCCTCACGGACCTCCGCGGACCTTATAAACATAGATATTATCATGAACTTATTGTGTTTGTTTAACCACTATGTAATCGATACAAGCGTAGACATTTTACGGTGACACAATGGCGTGGCTCCAACTTGCCTCCTGGCCAGTGGAAACACAAACCCGTTCTTAGGAGGAACGAGATTTGAACCAACTAAGCACCGAACTAGCACTAGCTCCGAACTAGCTCCTGGTGCTTCTTGGTGGAAACAAGGTATCTGAAACCTCCTGAACTGCTCGCAGATTGATTAAGGTCGCCCTTGAGGGTAACATGAGCTACAGATATTAAAACTCATAGTTAATTACTCACCTCAAATTCTTACTGAAGAATAGACAAACTGCACTGACCGCATCTTATGAATCATTTTCTAATGCAGACTCATTTAGCCGTGTGCTTTTATTCTTCTCACTACAACGTATTATTAGTGCTACAGCAAGTTTTTCCACCTCACTCTCTGTTTTGTTTCCATCTGCTTCCCCATGAGATCACGTGAGGTGAAGCACTGCTGACTGCTTTCTCTGACATGAAAATCTTCATAATATCTATATTCAGTGACGCACCATTATTTTCAAATCTTGCAGTGTGGACCTGTCAGAGATTAAAGAGAAGAATATCTTTATGTGTTTAATGAACCCGATTATAAAACCTGCAGTCTGTGCTCAGCTTAACAAGAAGTTATGTTTGTCAAAGTATAGAGCGAAGTATAATATTTTCCTAAACCTAACTAGCAAGTAAAAAACTGAAAGTAAAAATGAGTAAAACTGAGACTTAAATCTAAAAATAATGGTCCCACACGGGACACAAACCCTGGGCTCCTGGGTTAAGGTCCTTTTGCTGGCTTATGCCTCCATCCTCCTCTCTTTGTGGCTCTTTCAAACTGGAAGCCTTTCTTACATCACAGTCTTACATTTCAGTGAGAAAATATGTTTCAAAATGAAATTATTTATCTTTCAAAATGTTAGTTAGTTTAGAGTTAGTTTAGTTGTATAGGTTTAACAGAAATATGTCTTAGAATTTGTATGTCTGACACAGCATGTTGACATGACATGATGACATCACCTTGCATTGCACCCAAAGGTGAAGCAACTTGTTCGTCAGACAGCTCTTCTGTTTTTTGCTAAAGGCATCCCATATTTTTTAAATGTTTAAATTGTTTTGTATCTTGGAAATTGACAGGGACCATGGGTCAGTGACACATCTCCTTTTACACTACTATGCCATACTTTACAATAAAAAAGATAACACACAGGCCATTACCACTTATGCATCATCCCCATAACAAAAGGCCCACTCCCAAAGGTGCCCATGTAGTCTGTACAGGGGAGTGTCAAGAACACAAATACTGCATAAACTTGCAAACACAGGGTTAATGTGTGATGCATGCTGTTTGCAAGCATGAGAATACAACTCCACACAAGACAAAGTAATAGGCTACATCAAGAGAATGACCTTAAATGTGAAGAAAAACACAGAACACACAGGAGTGCCCGAGTGAAATATTTAGAAATACCATACAGGGAGTTGTAATAACAAATGATGCTGCACACCCATTTGTAATGCTGATGTACAGCTCCAGGAAATTATAGGCAGCTACTATTTTATGTCTCATTGCAATGATTGCAAAGTAAGCAGTAGGAATACAGTTCGCACTTTTGTGTCTGATGATGTTGCATTGCACTGCAGCCACAGTTGAACAGGGTTAACTTTGTTGCAGGATGACGTTGAATTTTGGAGCCCTGTGCATGAATACCCCATGACCCAGACTGGGCACAGCGACTTCTTAAAGTGTTGTGAATCTTTAAAACCATAAATTGTTATTTTCACACTAATCAAGCCATAACGTTTTATTTATTGAATATTAGTGCTGCTGGTAGTGTTTGTTTTGCTCCAGCTTCATGTTGAACAGACAGGTTTGAGAGTGCTATCTCTCATTTAACTCTCTGCAGAAAAACTAAATTCCCCCAAACCCAGCCTGTTTCTTTAACTAGCGCTTTTGTCAATCTGAACAGCTGTTTAGACCAATTGTATTCCTGTGTGAACTGATATATCGAGAGAGCAGAATGTGATCAGAAAGGAATCTGATTATAACATATGAAAAAGTTGAAACATGCTGTTTGTTATGTTCAGCAGCAGCTGGTGTTGGCTTTTGAAGCGTTGATGACAGCATGATTCACTGTATCAGCTCTTGCATGCTTAATCAATTTGCACCACAAAGTGTGCAATCACAACTCCAAATGAACACTGTGCACTGATGGATTTACAGACAGAGAATCGCCTGCTGAGAGTGTGCTACTGATCGCTCCAAGTGGATACACCAGAAACATACTGCATAGTGCACCATGACAGTATATATCCAGTACATTGAAATGAGGTTTGCATGTGCGTATATGTACATGCAAGCCAGTACACTCATTTGTCACATCTGTCCAAAAGTGCTAATTCCCACCCACTGAGAGAAGATGACAGCAGTGCTGTAAATATGTCAAGTCTCACCACTAATTATGAGCAGTTGTTTTCAGTTTGGAGGCTGGATATGAATAATTGTCCTCTAGTGAGATGTTTGTAATATGCTAACAAGATTTAACTGTATGTAATGTGGGACATTAACTAAAGCCTTGACAACAAAGTGAGCAAACCCAAAATGACCAAATCAAAGTGAGTTTTTGTCTGTACTTATTCATCATGACTGGTAATGTGCTTGTCACATAGACTGCATTTGATTGGGCTTAAGTGTATAGATTCATTTGATGTGGACATCTTGACATCCCACTTGTGTGTGATAGTTGAAGATGTCTGTTAGATATCTGTTGCTAAAACAGCCTTTACACTTCTTTAGGCCTGGTTTTGGAAGTTGCTCCCATTAAATCCTACAAGCATCAGTGAAGTCCAACACAGATGTTGGGTAGTTCCAGCTCATCTGAATCCCTGCTCAGGCCAGTCAAATACCTCCCTGTCAAATTAGGAAAACAACTTCTTTAAAGATCTGGCTTTGTCCAGGGGTACAACTGGAAACACACTACTGTTTAAAATACTGATAGTAATACAATATCAGAACTTTAGTAAAGATGAGTTTTTTTAAATCAATAATAGTACACACTACTTTGAGAAAAATATCCAAACACAGAAATAATGTGTGGGTCCTTGTTTCTATCACAATGTGGTTTATATTCACCATTTTGTTTAACTATTCATTACTAATGTCACGCTGTGTTGCATGTTGGGAAACATGGATAATTGTGATGTGAAATGAAGTGGTGATGAAATGGGGAAGTGATAAGAGTGAAAGGAAAATAGCATTTAAACAGAGTTTATCAAAAGAATGATATTATTTTAACACCTCTGGAGTAATGATGTCTGGATGTTTTGCTGCAGTTGAAGAGAAAGCACCCCCTGGCCTTAGAAATTCACAGACCAAATATTTAATTTAGTCTCCTCTCCAAGAAATGACGAATCCTATGCTTCTCGCATCTTTGTTTGCTTATAAGTGATTATCTGATCACTCAGGGAACAGCTTTGTTCAAACAGTTCACATCATGGAGCCTGCGACATGGTCGTTTTTCTAGGTGCCTAAATATAGTGTATTGTTTCCAGGTGGTAAACTTATACAGACTAATGGTCTGCAATGATCACTGTATATGTCCATATTTTTCCATGTGAAACCCATCACTTCTACACTTCTTCACAATCTAGAAGAAAACAAATTCATTCCCTGAAAACACCAAAGCCTTGAGATGTGATCAAAGAATGTGAATCTTGCACCAGACTATGTAGGAGTCATTTTTGGAAGGAGGGTTTGTCAGCTTGTTCAAATCACCAAAGCACTCATCGGATGTTTTGATTGTGTTTGGTTGCATGTTTTTGACTTTTTCATGTTTTTTCTGGACAGTAGTCAGAAATCTTAGGAACACTCGGGTCATGTGAAAGAATGAGCTTAATTTCTGTCAGCACTCGGCTTTTGGTCTTTTACCTTCCTCAGTTTTAATAGAGTTAGACTATAATAATTTCTGTAAATGTCATCTCTTTGTATAATGAATGCTGTTTTAGCTGTTTTCCAGATTACCAAGAAAACAAAAATATATATATAATTAAATACATATCTTGTCTGTGAAGATTCTCAGTCATCCAGGTCATGGTTATCCTTGTAGTTTCAATCGTAGCATCTGGACTTGCTTGAGTTTCTCACCTCTCATCCAAGAGGCTTCATCAGTTCTAAACTGACTGGTTGGGAGTTCCAGATTTTTATACTCTTCAGGATCCATTAACACTATTGAAGCTTCAGTCTGTTGGGTGTGTGTTGCCCCTCGCCTCATTATGCGAGTCGTTAGGTCCTTCCCTCTCACAATGGGGTTCCTTAGGGCCCTTTGTGACCAGGTGTGAATGGAGCCATTAATAATGAGGGGAGGGGCAACACACGTTTTAGTTA
>OMNN01031916.1:12115-24647 GCA_900302755.1 Chromis chromis | reverse complement strand
TAATTCAATATAACAATATTCCTTAACTGAAAAACAGCACCCCTTTACCACCAAATCCATCTGTTAGTCGAATTTCCTTCCTGAGTCAACAATGGCATCTAGATTCCTGCCGTGGGGATGGAGATTGGCTGCCAAAGGGCCTGATTGGCTGGTCATGGTTGTTGTTGTTTTGCGCGGGGGACTAAACACAATCGCCTCCATTTTATTTCCATTTAGCTGAAGCCAGTTTTTAGCCATCCAGCACTTCACCTCCTAGAGGCAGGTTAAAATGGCCCTGAGGGGTCATGGGACAGTGACACAGGCTGAAGCTCATCAAGGTTGGCAGAGCAGACAGGCACCAGAGAGGGATTGTAAGCAAGCAGGAAATAGCCCCTCGTATACGAAAAAATCTTTGATAAGAAAAAGGTTTTAATATCTGCGCAAATAGCTGAGGTTGGCCAGGACAAGACAGGACAGGAAGCAGGAACAGAGTCAAGAACAGAGTTGATGGGAGTTGGAAGTCATAGTTAAAAAATAGTTCACTCTTGCAGCGTTGACTGATTGCCTGTAATATGCCAGATGATTGTTGAGAATGTGAAACAAAGCTTTAATTGCTATTGTTTCCTTTAAGGTGCGGCTGTGCAGCAAGGGCAAAAGTGGGATAAAAGTTATCTCTTCAGATCAGTGTAAAGAGACTATAGGTATGGTCTGAGGTATGACAACATGGATAACAGCGTATATTCTCGGAAAGTTTTCCAGGGAGTTCTTCATAAATGACTCAAAATTTGCTACAGAAAGAGAAGTGTTATACGCCACTTCTCTGTTTAGTTTCAGAAAGTTACAGACCTCCCATTCAACAGCAGAGAGATGTGGTAGGAGGAGGTCACTAATACAAACTGAGCATAAGACATGCGTTTTGAACATAGCATCAATCCAGCTACCTGTTGAGACTGAAATTCCTCACTTTCATTACTCCATATATCTAAAAGACTGAACACTCCTTAAACACACACACACACACACACACACACACACACACACACACACACACACACACACACACACACACACACAAAGATGCTTCTTACTTTGGTTTTGCAGACTGGGCACTTTGTAATTTTCCTGTAAATGATGAACTCCAAGATGTTATGTCCAAACTGAACACATTGCATTTTGGTATTACTTTTCATGACTTTTGAATATATTTTATCTCAGATTTCTTTTGACAACATGTGAAGCAAATTATCTTGGTGGGTGGAGGACCTGGGAAGAAGGAGAAACAGAGTTGTGACTGGTTCCACATGAGGAGGAGGCAGGAGGAGGTTAGCATGGAGAGCTGAGGATGCCTGAGCCGTGAATCAGCTGTCTAAATATGGTCCCTGCTCTTCATCGTAACACACCCATCCACATCCCGTACAAAGTAAATGGACACCTCCTCTTCCTCAAGTGATTAATCAGGGTCGTGTATTCAGGCCAATACGGTAGATCATTGACCTCGTCTGTGCTTGCTACCTGAGGCTGCAACGGCAGGCAGCTGCGGTCAACCGCTGCTGCGTATGGGGTAAAAAAAAACAACCAAAAAACGTTCCGGTCACCGGCCTGGAACAGACCAGCCGTTCGGGAACCTCCCGATGGCCAGCCCACCCCTGCCCATCCTACTATACATGCTAGTAGCAGGCTGCCACGGTTCAGCGCCCGGGGAGCAGTCAGGGGTTAAGGGCCTTGCTCAAGGGGCCCAACAGTGGCCCCAGTCGGGGTTTGATCCTCTGACCTTCTGATCAGTAGTCAGGGGCTTAACCTGTTGCACCACCACTGCCCCTCAGGGATGGCAAATAAAGATAAGAGTGACTTATTTTCCCTCTGATTAATTTGCAGGTCAATATTAAAATTAAAACAGGTACTTTTTCTTCTAAATGTTCCACTTTTTCCAGACACCAGGTAGTTGGAAAGGTATAGTACAGGTGCAGTGGTTGGGCCAGACAAAAAACAAAACTATGGGCTCAAAATTGTTAAAATCATATGTAGCTGAGGGGAACTACCTTTTGAATTTCACATTTCCATTTGATTCATATAAAACTGATTAGTAGAGCTTAAATTGGTTTTCTCTCCAATGCACATTCCAGGCTAGACACTGAGTGAGTGCAGGAAGCTCTAAACTCTGGCATCACCTGTCAAGGAACTGAACACAGATGTAAAAGATTAAATCTCAGGCTTACTGAACATTCAGGCTTTAATGAGCCAAAGACAGACACACGGACACAATCACACCCAGAAGCAGAGTGCTGCACATGCAGGGAGCCAGGCGCTTCCAACTGATGTGCTGACAGAGATACCACTGATTAGTTTCCACATCGTACAGTAGCCTGGGCTAGTCCGGCATACCAGTGGCATTATGGGGTATTGTTTGCCTTGTTGGCCATACCCCAGCTGGTTTTGACTTGGATCTGACTGCTACTAGATTTGATTAACTGTAGTAAGTCATGCTAGAATTAAACAGAATGTAATATGACTTATGTGATGCAAAGAGATTAAATATTGGTAAAATTATATTTGAACCCATGAGAAACACATTCTTGCATGCCAGTGTGAAATCAGGTTACTAAGTATTTCTTTATACTACTAAGATGCTTTTAGAAATACAGAGATAAATACATGTATACATATTTATCATATCTGAGGTTGATGACATTTTTTCATAAGAAAACAAGATGAACAAAGTCATCAACTTCATCAGTCTATGTTTTGTTAGGACCACACTTGTGATGGGGCCCAGGAGGAGTGGAGGAAAGACCGGCGGGTCGACAGCTGCTAATAAAGCAGAGATTAAGCACCCTGTGCTCCACTACAAAGCCCTCTTGCTGCGTCGTCCCTGTGTGAGCTGGCCCTCTGTAACACTGAACACCACTCAGTAACAGTATGTTTTCATTATCAGCAGAGTGCCAGGGCTGGGCTTTTCCTCAAGGCTCAAACAGCACAAGTACAGATCAGAGTGTTTGAATCAGAACTCTGTTTTTCTGCATGTCCTGCCTGACACAGCCTAAAAAGTGATAAACATTCTGAACAATGTCTGGGAGAGTTCAGAAATCTGTATCTGCCACACTGTAAAAACTGCTCAGGAACAGCTTGAGGAACACAACACAGAGCCCAAGGTGTTGACCTGGCCTCTAAACTCCCAAGATACCAATCCAGCATCCACAGGTGTACCAAAACAAACCTGATTCATGGAGGCCCCACTCCGCTACCCACAAGACCTAAAGGATCTGCTTCCATGGTGCCAAACACTACAGGACAGCCACAGTCCCTCCAATATACAATAATTGGCAAGTGGTTTTAATGTTGTGGCTGATTCACTCATTAATGTTATACACTATTTATTAATACAGGTGAATTAAAACCCTGCAATCCAAGTCTAGAACAACACAAAGGCCCTCTTCTTCCTGCTTTACATTATGTTCTTGGAGCACAAATACAGAATACTACTACCGCTACTGCATTGTGCGTCAATGTATGTTGTGAGTGGTGGTTGTGATTATGAATGGAGAAGTTGACAGTTCTGATGACGCCTAACAAAGGCCAAGTATTAATGTGTTGACACGCTGTCGTTGCAGCCAGATGAACAGTGTAACAGTTCACGGGGGGTGTTGGTGAGCTTTTCACTATTTACTGCTGATTTTGAAAGAACCTGACCTTAAAGAGCAACAGAGGAGCACAGAAAATCGAAAACAGAACAACACATTGTGGTTTGCTTTTTTAATGAAGATGAATCTGGTGTTATGTCATTGTTGGCAGCCATAAACAAAGCCAGTGTTTTGAGTTAGCGAGGGAGCCAGAGATAGGCATTTCAGGGGGAGTTTCTCTTGCCACAGGGCCCAAGAACTTAGCTGATGCTGGAAAAATCCCAACCTGTTTTGTTTTTCACTATGCAGTATTTACACATAGATTGTATTGGAAACTTTTGCAAACCTCAGCTTCTAGATTTTATTAGATGCTAATTAAAAATGATTTACGATCCTGTCAGATTGAGAAACAGCAATGCCATTGAGTTCCTGTATATGAAATAATAAGATTAGCTTGTTTTTGCTCTTCCATGCTCATCTGCAGATGGCTATACACAAAATACCATGGTGTATGCCAAGTCAAGGTACGGCCAGATATATTGTGTAAGCATGTTAGACTAGCATTATTGTACAACCATTCACAGTCAGACAGTCTGGGTTGCTAAAATGGAGCACTCATTTGACTCCTGCCCAACTCCTGGATAAAGACTGAGGGAAACAGAGAGCGTGTGGTTGGTCCAAGCCATGATGTCTGAGTCAAGGGTGGAAACTCTGAATGTTCTCGCGCCACTGTGCAAAAAGCTGCAAGCTATTACACATCACACTGCAGCCTCACAGGCTAAAAAAAGAAACAGGGCTCTCCTCAACTCCCTAAAAGAAAAAAGAAAAACTTGCTCTCTGTCTTTTTTAAATGAAACATCTGCCCCTCAGAGCTCTCCTCTCTGCTGTCCCTCTCTGCTACCACTCCTCTACCTTAAACAGAACCTTGAGCATGCTTGTGGTATTTTCCATCTTTGCTTAAAAAAGGGGGGAAAGAGTGAAATGACTTTCCGAATGGATTCCGTATGACTTGGGCAGGCAAGCGAGCTTGGCTTACATGTGAGGGCTTCAGGGAAAGCTTGTGTTCGTAGTCCTATGCAGAGTGTTCTGCAGGAGAAAAGTATCTGGAAGCCATCTGTACTGGATAGTGAAAATTCAACCACTGTACTATACTAGATTTGGGATGGGGCAGGGGTGATGTAGAACAACATGTGGGAACATAACAGTCACAGACCTATGATCTCTGCTTCTGTATGTTGTCTAAGAATGTAATGAACTAAGCCTGCATGGACAGTGGAATCAATATGAGTCAGAAATCACAGACACAAATGTTTGTATACTGGTCACACTCACAACAGTGTTGCTTGGAGCATGTTGTTATCTGTATTTAGAGGCTATTTCATAAAATGTCATTTAAGAATACTTGTAAAATGTGGCACATACCAAACTGGAAAATGACTAGAAGCTGTGCTTTCTGATAAATAAGCGTGAATATTTGCCTGTTGTTTCCATGGCTGTGGATGTGTCTTAAGTAGATGGTTAGTTTTATTGGATTATGCTTTTATATGACAACTGCCTCATGCTGTGCAGACTGTGTATTGATTGCTGTTCAAATCATGGCTTCCATCTTAATGTAATATTTATTGTTGTTTTATTCCGTCATTGTGTACGCATTCATCTTAATTATACACTGCATCTCTATGTGCTTTGCTCTTTTTGCACACTGTGAGCATATTTTAATTACACTTTAATAGTTTTACCCAGTACATTTGCAAAAGCAGGTGATAAATTCAGATGTAAGAGTATCTCTTTATTTCTTATCTACAGAAAAGTCTTGCTTTCTGACGGGAATGTTTTTAGGACTTATCAATTCAGTGATAAGCACAGCATGTTACCTGAGCACTTGCCAGTAATAACGAGCCCCTCCCTGAAATCCTCTGCATCTAAGTAAAGTGAGCAACATTTTGGAAATCCAACACTTTTACATTTACTTGCACTAAACCACCTCTGTATCATTTTCAGTCAGATTTGGTGGTAAGTGATGTAGCAGTAACTAACTTAAACCCACATACAAAACCCCAATCAGTTGTGCGGTTCACCCATGGGCCACACCCTTCCCTCATACGATGCCATGAAGTTTATATAAACAACCATATACCACAAACAGATGATCGCACATGGAAGCAGGTACGTAAACACTCTCTCACCTGGTAGATCATGACTTTAAAGTTGCGTCTCTTGAGCAGCTCTGCCTCGTTGTTCTCCAGCTTCTTGATCTGGCCTCCCTGCTTCTCCAGCGTGGCCCGCACCGTCTTGACGTTGACGCTCACCTTGCGTACCTTCTCCATCATCTTATTGACACTGTTGGATGTGGTGCTGTGACTCTTGGCCAGTTTGGTCAGCTCGCCTTGGATGCCGGTCACTGAACGCTCCATCTCCTGCTGTCTGGCCTCCAGCCCACTCTGGGTCTGCTGGATCTGGTCTACTGCCCCAATGATCTTGTCAAGCAAAGACAGTACCATGACCCCGTTTGCCTGTGGGTCCAGCTTAGCTGCCTCGTCCTTGTCTTCGGTGTTGTCCCCCTCTGTACCCATGGTGGACAGCTCTTTCTTGGCTGCGGCCAGGGCATCATCTTCATCGTCTGAGGGTGGGAGGTTGATCTCATCGTCTGAGATCTCAGTGAGGGTTTGAGGCTCCAGCTGGCTACTTGATGGCTCCAGTGCTTCCATGGCTGCCATGTCAGTGGATTTGTATTATCAGCTGATCAACCACTTTTCAGTACTTTACTTTTAGATTCCTTCTCGACTGCTTGCCTTCTCACCTGTTCCTTCCTTTTTTCTGTTCAGTGGACCTCTGTTCTTTTTCCCTCCTACTTAGAAACCCACTTATCTCTCTCCAGCATACATGCGCTCTGTCTTTCTTTGCTATCTGTCTGTTCTGCCTACTTCAAGTCCCTGGAGTCAGGCCAGTGAGCAGGAGAAGCCAAGCGATGCTGGATGTGAATGCCACACCAGGCAGAGAAACCCTCCAGTCAAGCTACAGCCGGCAGAGTTTTTCCTCTCTCCAGCAACACCCCCCCCTCCCCCTTTTTTCCACTGGACTCTCCCCTTCACCTCAAACTCCTCCCTTATCTCCTCCCTAAATATACACACACATCAGAAAGACTCCACCTCGGTCCAGCCCTTCCACGATTCAACGACACACCCCCTTGGTGGAGCCTTGTCCCATCAGCATGGTTGGAATAGTTAGCAGAGCTGCACTGATCTGCTTGTATACAAGCTGAGGCACAGCCAAAGGAGGAATGTCAGGCAGGATCTGTTCCTGTTTCCAGCCCTTTCTCCCCACTCTGCAGAGCATGTTCAGTACATGAGAGGCAGGGCTGGATTTATTATGGATGAAGACACAAGGGAAAAGGACAGGAGCAAGCCCTGATTGGAAACAAAAAGATCCTTTGAGGAATATTATGAACGGTGTTCCTGTAAAAGCTAATAATGTGGCTAAAAGTGAACTTGCTTTAGTTGAAAAAAAAGAGAAAGAATCCATGGTCCTCATTTAAACTCATTTACCAGGTTTTTTTTATTGCA
Organism: Chromis chromis; assembly: GCA_900302755.1. Classification (NCBI taxonomy): domain Eukaryota; kingdom Metazoa; phylum Chordata; class Actinopteri; family Pomacentridae; genus Chromis; species Chromis chromis. Next base: position 17,488 of record OMNN01031916.1, on the reverse strand, counting down.
TCTCACTCAGGAAATGGTGTTGACTCAGTATTCATGGAGTTCTATGAAAATGCCATTCATCCCAAATAAAAAAGGTTCAGATTGTTTCAAACTAATATTCTCAGGGTCAAGAAAGAATATCCATGCCCAAACACTACCTGTAGCACTGACTGACTTTTATCATGTAGCATCTTGATATTTTTCATTAAAAATTTTTGTTATTGTGCAGTTTAACTCATGATGTCAGTTCCAGGCCGAATGTGTATCTGAAGCATATAAGTTGCCCCAAAATACGAGCTCAACAGTATAAACTGTTTTCTTAAATGAAGTTAAGGCGTTGCAGGTAATAACAGTTGAGGATCAAAGTCATCAGCAGCTGCAAGAAATGAAAAATCTTTTGGATAAGATTTTAGAAAGGCATTGTCTCATTTGGAATCAATGGAAAGTCCTTTTCAGCAGAGCACCTTGCCATCATAACATTCATATTTAATTCCATATGCAGCTCAGTGGCACTTTCTGTTTTGCTCTGTCTCTGCACAGCAAGGGAAAACATTCTAATGCATGCATGTTATGAAAACCACATGGTACCCCAGAATGAGACAGAACGTTATCTTCGAAAAGCTGCTTCTCGTAGAAGTCTGCCACAGTAATTTATGTACATTATGGGAGTTCCATGCTTCCAAAATTGCTCACTGGCAGCCAGCCAGTGTCCTGGATTAAACCCTGCACCATGTGGAACTGAGAGGGGGTGAAAGTCTACTGTGGCCATTTGTAAGAGGAAAATTTCTGCAGGATCTCGTTAGTACTGACTCAACACTTGGCCACTTGTGGACTATTCAGCCACATCTGGTAGGCCTTATTTCAGGATGCTTAGAGAAGTGGTTTTGGTAGCACTTTACTTTGTCTGCTATAAGAAATTATGTGTCATAAGCATCTTACAGACAAGTTACAACATGATGAGCATTTAATCAGAGCTTGATATGCAGTAGTGAGCTAAAGTTTTAGCAGGTAAATGTAAAGTGAGGATGCTTTCAAATATTCCAGGCATCTTAGAGAGCTTGTACAGTTCCTCAGTGGTTCAGTCTGTGTCAGTATCTCTTGTCTCTTCATGTAATCCAGAGTGACTCCATGATGTTGGCATCAGGGCTCTGTGGGGCTTATATCACTTGTTGCAAGATTCAATGTTTCCTTCCCAATGGCATTGTGCTATGATAAAAATCCAAACAACTAAAGTGTCTGCAACTTTTGCCCAGCACTGTAAGTTCAGGCTGTCAAGAAGGTAGAATGTTTCAGGCTTCATGAAGTGACTGACTAACAGCTGCTACAAGAAATGTTTTTTAGAATAACAGTGGACTAAATGTAACAAGAAAGGTGTCGCTCATGGTGATGAACCGTGATCCAGTTCTCTTCCGTTCTTCAAGAAAAAGCTTAAAAACCCACACAGTGTACTACTAATGTGTACAGAGTGGATGTCATGTTTCCGTAATGCCATAGTAATCCCTCACATCCTCTACCATCCGTGTCAAAATGACGAAATTTCAAAATAAGCTACCGGTTTTAAAAAAATATATATAATCATGTTGACGAACCTCTCCGCATGATTTTCTACAGAAGAAAGCACGATGACAGCTGATAAATAATATGACATATATAACATGTATTAGTGTCATTATAATGTTTGGAATTCATCCTCAAAAACTACATTTTCGTTGCGACGCAGTGCTTTTATTTTGTAGATATAGTTCTTGCGGTATATTTTCTACACTTAGCTGCGGAGCTTGACGCACCGCCGTGACCTCCGCATCCAGCATCCAGCATCCAGGAAGGAGGACGGGGCAGGAGGCTGCAGGTTATACGGGTGAGTGGCTGCTATTCCGAAAATTATTCATGTCTGGTACGGCTAATAAATGTTTGTCAGTGTTCGTGGGAGAATTATGAACTATGTAACCCATGAATCCGTATTTAACCGGGCAGGGTTGAGAGGACTGTGATGACAAATGCTTATTTTACTATATTCGTGTGTCCGAAATGACGCATTTTAACGTATTAACGTCTCGTGAACCGAGTCCTACTGAGACTACTACCGTCACCATGTTATACCACTGTTCGTATAGGAGCTAAATCATAGCCTGGTTTTGGGCCTATATTCATCGCATAATGTTAGTTTTGGGCAAAAAACGAAAACAAAAACGTGAATGTCAATATTTGATACTTGAAATGAATATTAGAAATGAGTATTTATTGGTATATTTCGAAGGAGAGCGGGTAGTGTGTGTGAGAGAGAGGAACTAGGCCGGATCAGCAGCATCATGGCGTCCTTGAGCAGTGAAGGGCAGAGCAGCATCAGCAGGGATGCTGCTACATCACCGAGGCTTCAGGCTTTTAAAAGGCTCCACTGGAAGACAGAACTACATTTATATTGAATCATCATGACTTGTAATTCAAGCTGCGGTATTTGGGAGGTTTGCCCGTCCTTAAATACTTAATCTTCAGCTTCTTATTTAGCACCTTCCTCTTTAGCATCATCATCATCTGGAAGAAGACTGCTGTCTGTCCTATATATCAGATAATAACAATGTACTGCAACCTAGTCCAAGCCATTTGACATGCTTCTGAAAAGTGTGGCCCTTATCACTCTGCATTGCACATCGTCCTACAAAACATGACAAAACCTCAGATAATATGTCAAATAAATGCCCTGCATATTAACATCTGTCACATCTGTGCCTGTATGCAATGCTCCAGCTCACTGCTTATATCACAGTTTATTCTAACACAGCCTTCATGGAAACTTCTTTTATTTTTTTAGATCAACATACTGCCAAGTTGGTTTTACTAAATGTCATCTGTCCCATTTTTTAGGTTGCTTGTTTACAACATCTGGGCGTTAGCTGGGCAGAGTGAGGCTGCTGTGTGCCAGGACTAGTGGCAGGTGGCTGTGGCATGTCTTACAGCCAACACTGATCTAGCCTTGTACATATTAGTATTAGTATGATAACTAGAATACCTGGTGCCAACTAGTGAAGGTGCTAATGTTTATTTGACTATTCACACACATCCCTAATCAAGAGCCGATGTTCAGGCTAGCCTTCTTTCCACTAGCGGCAGTAACTCACGGCATTCTCTCTTCAATCTGTCACTGAAAAAAAATAAAGTTTCAAATCACTTCCACTGGAACGCCTTCTAGAAGAAACCATAACCTACAGGATTTCAACCAAATCTGCAATTACTTTGTCAGCACCAACAAAATGACTTGAATAGACTCTACTTGTGTGGCAGCGTGGAAGGTTTCTATCAGTAAAACTCATCATCAGAATTGGATTACAGTTTTTAATCATTTGTAACACCCATTTGTCTTTTCAAACCTCCATGCTTTTCTTTATTAGCATGCAACTTAGCAACACAGGCCATCTTTATTTTACTTATTTACTTAATTATTTACACATTTAGCATAAACTAAGATTACATTTACAACAAAACAAATGAAACTCTTCTACTGTATGGTTTGTGCTGTCTCTGAGTATATATCATATTGATTGGAGATGCAGCAATATGCTTCAGTAGGCTTTTAAAAAACATTTATCAGGTAATTCAGAGTGCAGGAAATGAAAGATAACTCTACCAATGCAATACAAGACTATACATATTCCTCATACTTACTTGTAGGGGATAGCTACAGCTGTGGCAATAGTCCACTCAGTCTTCTGCATTTGGTCGTAAGTCCTCATGTCCTTACAATAGACTTGGGAAAGGATCTATTTGCAGTTTGATCGGCATCTTATGCCAGCATATGTACAGACATCCAGCATTCATTGCATCCAAGAGGGAGATCTGATCATATGACTCATGGTCCTAAACTTTCCACCTCTGTGATGCAACAGATTCCTCTAAGGGGCTAAGGAATGGAGAGTAATGTGAAAGGAAAAGTGACACCATCCTGGGATGGGCGGTAAAACACCGTGAGAGAATAGTGTTCACATATCAACCCACACAATTACAAAATGACCAAAACCTTTGCCTCTGCTTTCCACCACCAGGTACAGCCCCTTTATGGAGGCCATCAACAGAGACAGGAGAGAGGTTGTGCATTTTTATTTATTTTTCCTTTTTAGCTGCAGATGTGGTTCAATTGATCAAATTGCAGACAAATGAATCGCCCAGTGGCCCCCTGTAGACCAGACAGGGGCAGCACCTTTGTGCCTTTGTGTGCTGACCCATGGGGGCACAGACTGGTTGTAGGGACATGGAATGTCACCTCATTGGTGCTGGTGCAGGCTGCACGGTGGCTCAGTGGTTAGCACCGTTGCCTCACAGCTAGAAGATCCCCGGTTCGTGTCCCGGTTAGGACGCCTGGGATCTTTCTGTGTGGAGTTTGCATGTTCTCCCTGTGCAGTGTGGGTTTTCACCAGGTTCTCCAGCTTCCTCCCACAGTCCAAAAACATGCTGAGGTTAATTGATGATTCTAAATTGTCCGTAGGTGTGAATGAGAGTGTGCTTGGTTGTCTGTCTCTATATGTAGCCCTGTGATAGACTGGTGACCTGTCCAGGGTGTCCCCTGCCTTCGCCCGAAGTCAGCTGGGATAGACTCCAGCACCCCGCAACCCTGCAGAGGATTAAGCGGTGTATAGATAATGGATGGATGGATGGAGTCCGTTGGCAGTCACAAACAAACAGTTTGTACCTTTGTTGGGTTAAGCTTGTCGGGCATCTTTTATGTGTTTCGCCATTGGCCTCTTTGTCCTGTTGAAACAGGTTGTGCAGTCAGAAGGAAAGGAAGACAAAGAAGGTCAATGGCACAGTCACAAGGGTAGTGAATAGGCAGAAAGAGGGCCAGGTTTTTACTGAAGACTCTCTGGAACTTCAAGGACTGGCGGAGTGGCAGTAGTCTCCGTCAGAGACAGAACAGATTGCAGACAGACTGATAGTGAGAATTCCAGCTAACAAAGTTACCGGTAGACCAGTTGGCATGGATATTATGTAGAGATGTTTCGATACCATTTTTTCCCTCCCGATACCGAGTACCGATCCGATACCAGTATGTTATAAAAAAAAATATCCTACCACACCTGCATGACTGTGATATGATTATCATTGTGGTAAGGCCTGGCTCAGATTAAACCCTTTGTAAAACACGAATAAATACAGCAAATTCCCAGTTGTGGCCTGTTGAGGGGCAATAAATATTAAAAGTATTTATTATAAATTTATTGTAGTATTTACTTCCTCCTCCGTCAGTCAGCCGAGTCAGCTCGCGTCTTGATTGGCTATTGTTCCGTAGTGCACACCACACACTATAAGATCAGAAGAGAGATGTTGATCCGTCTTTTTTGATCATCAAGTGTGTGGTCTCTAAATGTGTGAAGGTTTGAAGAATCCTGTAGTGTGTACCGGGCT
>OMNN01031916.1:0-12095 GCA_900302755.1 Chromis chromis | reverse complement strand
AAAATAGAAAAAGGTTTCAGCTTGAGCTAGAAGATCCCCGGTTCACGTCCCGGTTAGGACGCCTGGGATCTTTCTGTGTGGAGTTTGCATGTTCTCCCTGTGCAGTGTGGGTTTTCACCAGGTTCTCCAGCTTCCTCCCACAGTCCAAAAACATGCTGAGGTTAATTGATGATTCTAAATTGTCCGTAGGTGTGAATGAGAGTGTGCTTGGTTGTCTGTCTCTATATGTAGCCCTGTGATAGACTGGTGACCTGTCCAGGGTGTCCCCTGCCTTCGCCCGAGCCAGTTGGGATAGACTCCAGCCCCCCTGTGACCCTACAGAGGATTAAGCGGTGTATAGATAATGGATGGATGGGTGGTAGGTGGGTACCAGTGTCAACCACATAGATACTAGTGCTGGATTATTTACTTTTATCTATCACATGTGTTTTATTAACATGACATCAGCATTTTATTTTTTTCATTACCAGTGTATCAAGACACCCTGAGTTGCTACACTTACCCTGTGGCATTTGGAGCCCATGATGGTTTGCCCACTATGTGCAGTTGGTCATTATATACATTGGGGTGTTGCTACGTTTACTTAAAGAGCACACAGTTAGTCAGGCTCACTCTGAGTTACCAAAAGTCTTTTTTAACACCACTGGCAACAATCTAATTAACTTTTACTTGTTTTATGATTATATGCAGGAGACAGGATTTCACAGTTTTATAATGTAACTTGAGTAGAACTGAGAAGCATTACCTTTGGCCCACTGACGAAGCGTCCTGGTGGACCAGGAGAACCCCCTCTGCCTTGTGACCCTGGTTCTCCCTGATGAAAATGAATACAAAGCAGGTGGTTAAAATCATTAAATCAGAGTTGATCTTTACCCATCATTCCTCAATGTTTCTTCACGTTCACAAGGCCACAGACAAGGTCCCAGTACAAAAATTAATGAATTTATTTTAGCTGCTAATGGTTTAATGGCTCCCCACCTTTGGTCCTGAGGGTCCAGCGATGCCAGGTGGACCAGTCAAACCTCGTATTCCTCTTTGGCCTTGGTCACCCTGCAAAGTCACATTGGGAACACATATATGGATTGATCTGACAGCTTTGACCACTTATTATATACAGGTCAAGAAAGGCCTAGTGCAATAAAGTGATTACTTTTTTACCTTTTCACCCTGGGTGCCAATTCCAGCTGCCCCCTCCAGCCCCCTGAGACCGACAGCTCCTGGTTCACCCTAGAGACACACATAACCGTACACTTGCTGACTGGCTTTTGATTACTTACAGAGGAGTGACAATGGTGCAAACAACCTTCAAACTACCTTCTGTCCAGGGGCTCCGTCCTCCCCCGGCAGCCCCGGTAAACCCGACATTCCTTGTGATCCTGGCTCACCCTGAGGACAGATTTGTGGATTTGTGTCAGTTTATGGAATGAAAACTTTAATGAGATGGTTGTGGATTTTTGCCCATAGAGCTGTGACCCACCTTCGCTCCAGGTTCTCCAGCCCCTCTTTCTCCTGGTGCGCCAACCTCACCCGGCAACCCTTGGTCACCCTGTGTAAGACACCAACTTATCCTTTATCTTATAGCGCTAATGTTAATATTCAGCATAGTTAAATCCTAAGAGACTATCCCTGAAGATGTCTGCTTCCTTTGACTAAATAATACTGTGTTTTCTGTGCAGACTAAAGGCCTGATCACACCACATATATAGGGGTACAGTTTAGCATCCAAATGAATTAATTCCAGAGGACACACGCAGACACGCTACATTAACATGTGCACATTTTAAATTACAGTGCAGAAAATACTGGAAGCATTAAGTCATATTAATTTGCTGCACCATGAGCATTTATTTAAGCTCGTCATCCAATGGTACATTTTCATTATCAAACAATGTAAATGTATTATCTCAATAGCAATCATGCTAAGCTTTATTTTCCCTCTTCAGTAACTTACTATTAAATTTAGTGGTGAGTAAAGGGGAACCAAGCAGAGGAAAAATACAGAGAAGCTCAAAAGTTGTTGCGACTGACTGGCTGGGTTTAATGCCCCTGTGCTGCATTTATTTTATTGTTGACATACGTGTTATTTTCCTCTCAGTCTTTCTAATTAGTTTCAATACTTGTTTCCTATCTGCTCTGTCAATGATTAGCTTGCTAGCTACTGCAATTTATCAAATAGCCATGCAGGCTACATCACTAAGTGCTGGGATCACCTGTTTTGCATGGACACGTCAAAGTCATTTTGTGGTGTGACCACTGCATAAAAATGTAGCCCTTAATTGCATCAGTTTTTCATTATTCACTGTCATGACTCCGTGTACAAACCTTGGGTCCAGGTATGCCCTCCCCTGGTGGGCCTCTGCCCCCTGGTGGCCCTCTGGGACCCTCCGTTCCCTGCAACGATAAATAAAAGCAGTAAACAAAAGGAAGGCTTTTTTTTAAAAGTAACAGTAATTGAAAACTGGGTGGCTGAGGGACTGTTAAGGACCTCATCCAGTGAGAATCCAGTTTGTTATCTTGTTAACATTTTCATGTGGTGTTTTTATAAGTTGGAGAACCCAAGCTTACAGGTACCTCAGTGTCCGAGAGCAGCTGACACATACTCATCCTTACATCAGTGAACAGCGGACTAGAACCATATTTTGCTAGTAGTTAACTTGTGTTTTGATATCAGGGAAGTGCTCTTTGGCTCAGCTTTCATCAGGAAACATTCTTCACTGAGTCTCCAGCTGTTGTGCCAAAACATGCTTGGTTATGGAAATGAGGCATCATGTTGCTTAAATTATGACAACTGATCAGTCAGTATGACCTCATACATCGGCTGCATCATCACCTCTAATCTCTGTTTCTGTTTTTTGAAATCCTGGAATGAGGTAACAAAGTAATAAAGCAAAAAGCTGGTGCTTCTTCCCAGTTCAAACTTCTTCAGCAGCAGCCTTTAATCTATTTGTTGCTCAATGTTCAACAAGACAAAGTCATGCTAACTGTTGTGTGAGAGTGTACTTTAGCACGATGTGATTTAAGCTAAATGCTAATGCTAACATATTAGCAAGGATACTGTCCACCCTGGTCACTATCTTAGCTTAGCATGTTAACATTAGCTACCTAACGCTAAACACACGGCACAGCTAAGGTTGATTGTAATGTCATTAGTTTGGTAGGTTAAGGCGATTACAATTCATTCTGAGAGGGACACGGATATATGTATTATATTTTAATGAGTCTTTAGTGAAAGTTATGGATCAACCACAGACACAGACAGACCATGATGCTATCCATATAGTCACACTGCTAGCATGGCTAAAAACAAGCCATTTTCAGACATGCCATACCTGGATTGAATTCATTGTTGGTGGGTCTCATTAATCTGACGTGTTACAGTCTTAACTGCAGTAAAGTTTGATTTTAATGGGCATTTCAGTTCATAATAGATGTAGAGGACCAATATTGGTGCTGAAACATGGAAAAAGTCTCCCACAAATCAGTTCACACAACTCACAGTACAGCCAATATTGTACATGTCTATCCGTTAATGTGACTGCATGCAGTTCAGACTTGTGCTGTGTTGGAGGTTACATGGAAATGTAACTAGGCCCGATCCAGTCAGACTAAAGGGGTACATGTTTGAAATTGGCCATGACGAGTTTCCATTTATCTATAGTTTAATTTATCAATTTCACAATATCTTTTTCTTACTTAGATATTAAAGTTTATAACATACGATATACTATATCCATTCTTCATGCTTTGTCTTGTTAAGTTATTTATGGATGAACAATCTGTGCCAATTTAAAATTCTATTATTTTGACATGTTGGATGGAGGGTGTTGTATTTTTCTGTTAGTCAAAGTTTCACCTCCACATAATTATGTTTGTGCAGTCCCCATGAAACACTGGTATAACACTGACATTCAGCCAAAACCCAGAACATGACAAACTATTGCGGCGTAACTTTACGTCTTGTACTTACCTTCTCGCCCTGTACGCCTACTCCTGAGAGGCCGAGGGGCCCTGGAAGACCTGGAGGGCCAAAATCTCCCTACAGGTGCAGATAAGAATAGACATTAATGATGATAACAGCATATAAATGTTGCTAGTATGATCACATTGAAATGGCATCTGGGACATTTCATGATTAATGACATGTGGAAAGCACCCAACTGTAAAAGACTTTGCCAAGAACCTTTGCATTTCCTTTTGTAGTGAGTATATATGGTTTTACTGCATTACACTGAGTCCATTCATGCAGTTCAATCTTTTTATTGACATAACTTGATGACATTTTGAATTTGCATGCTACATTAACATCACATGTAAACTCATAGAGATCCCTGCAGGCACACGTTTGTCATTACTACAATTTCCTGTGATGAACTTCACCACAAGGCTGCAGTAAAACTGTCAGTAAGATCTGTGACAAGAGCACCCACGTAAAGCTTCATGCTGTTAAAGACCTGTGTCTTTGGTGGTGAATGATTTCAATTGATGTTAACATCACATTCCAGTGATGCAAGATAAATTATGTAATGTTAAAAGTCTTTCTAAAATCAATTCAGTGTTTCCTAGTCGTGTCCCTGTCTGTCTCTGTGAGCTAAAAGACTGCCAGATGGCTGCAAACACATCCTGAAAGATAAAAACCTTCATGTCTATGTCTGACGCTGCCAGTGAAGAGATAACTTTCCCACATTCATCAGCCGAAACCATGAAGCTGCACTCCTCCTACACTATCCAAGCTTTAACCTTGATTCATCACCTGTAGACTATGACCTCCTATATAACACCACGCTGAATGCATTCATCTGTGGATCTGCCAACTCTTGGCCTTTTTCGCAACAGGATTCTGCCTTTCTCTTCATGCCTGTGTGAAGGCTTTTCAGCCAGGCGCCTTATTTACAGCCTCTCTGTACTCTACCTTGTCTCCTTTGATTCCAGCGCCCGGCTGTCCTCTGGGCCCCCGTGGCCCCTCCAGTCCTCGCTCTCCCTGTGAAGGCAGAAGGAGAAGTCATTGCATTTTGACTTTAATGTATGACAGTAATGGCAAAGTGAGAGCATATGCAGCACAGCAGAAAATATCTCTGTAATGGTCTCTTTGATAAAAGCTGCAAAAAGGACAGGTCAGACTGAGGTTAAATCTTATTTCCAATACTCTCACATAATCTGATCTCCACATAAATCACACAGTACAAAATGTTGCACAACACAAAAGCCACAGTCACAGAAACCAACAAATGCACTGCAGTCACTAAGAGTTATTTCCAGTTTCAAATCCGACTTTTAAGACTATAAGACTATATAAACTGATTGATTTATCCTCTTTTGAAGAAGGAAGACTTCTCTCCCTGTAATGTTAGTTACATGTAAGTGATTTGTGACATCACAAATAGGGGACTCCAGTCCAATACACTTGCTTCATGGTTTAATATCCAACAACATTTAAACTGCATGCAAGTTCCATGTGGAAATACCTCCAGAGTACTCAACTGAAAATGTCAGACTAAATGTTGCTTTGGGCTAAATGCTAACATCAGTGCGCCAACATGCTCATCATGAAAAAGCTAAGATGGTTTAGCATGTTTAGCATGTTTTACCCATCCATGTGTCTACAACGGCCGATGTGATGCACATTTTGTTGCACAACCAAGCTTGCAAAGACATGCATGGACCCCTCTGCAGGGATTTCTGCATGCAGCCCACATTCTGTGTGCACGTGCTCCAGCAAAGCAAATGATGCTTAAAACAAATGCATGTTATGAAGAGTCTGTATGAGGGCATTCTCCTTTATCCACATGTTTATAATTCACTATTAAAATAATGTAGTTAAAGAAGTTGCTGCAGGACTTTGGAGGTACTTTGATTTGAAGCTACATGCCCAAACATAGTAGGAAGTTCTAAATTCTCTAGAAATCTTGTACATTGTTGGCCAACTGTGCTCAACACAATCCCACTGACATTGTATTACAGCCCATTCTGTAACCAGCTACTATATCGTAGTAAGAAAGGAAAATTCACAGTCTTTCAGAAACTTCCAAGGAAGCCACTTGCTTTTCTATGTTGGTCTGAGAGGAAATACAACTGCCTGCACCTACTGTAGTATGAACAGAACACGCTACCACTGTCTGCTTTCAAAGTCCATTATGACCTTTCAAAGTTGGCACGCAGAAACCACGAAGTGGCCTTTAATTCAGTGTGTTAACATGCTAACATTTGCAAAGCATCCCTACACAATGACTACAGCTGATTTTTGCCTTGGTGGTGGGGCTACGTTCATTCATCCAGAGTGTGATGGCTCAGTCTGGACCAAAGCGCAGGACCAACAACCAATCATACTGACTTTACCATTCCTAGAGCTGCAAGTGTGGCTAAAAGAAGAGTCGCCATTTTGATTCCATGCATTAGGTAATTTGCAAATTGACCGTCCATTATTGTTACAGTTAAGTGGAGTACGGTATCTTAATTTTGTCCTCCTTTGGCATGTTAATTTATAACTGGATGAATAAGTTGGCCATAAACCAAAATACTGACTACATTTAAATACAGATTTGATGACAGCAAAAAGAAGTTAAGCAATCAGCAAAGTTATAGCAATTTATTTTGATATTATAGCAACAGATCCAGTAGCTCTACAAAGGTTAACTTCACAGTGGCTAAAGAAAAAGTAACAGAATCTGGAAAGTCATTAGGATTCATGGTCTGGGCACTGTGAATATCAGTACCAAATTTCATGGTAATTAGTCCAGTTGTTGTTGAGATATTTAAGTCTATGATGCACAAATATATGTTAATAATATTGGCCAGTCAGGCACTCAATTTATAGATGAAATTATTTTGGTGATTGTAACTTTCAGATCATACGATGATATGAAAGACAGTATTAGTTATGGAATTATGTCTTGTATCCAAAATCATCTTCTGTGTTGTCAGTTTAAAGCTTCAGTTCAGTTCCGACTGTGAAGACACCAAACTCATATTGTTACAATGAGCTCAGCTTACTGTTCCAGATAACACAGTGAATCTATGCCTATTGAGGTGCTTTCCAGCCTGTTCAGTAAAACTTTTATAAGACAGCTGCAGTAGCCTTCATGATTGGACTGGTGAAGCACACATGGTAGGAATCAGCTTGGCTTCTTTTAAAGCAACATTACGTTATATGGTTGCTTATTACGTTGCAAGTAAAAGATAATAGTATAAAATGCAGAGCAGGAGTGTAAACTGTTTGCAATCAGAGAGCAAATCCTTCCACAGCAGGGTTTCTGCACCTCAGTCCACATCTGGACCAAAGAGCAGGTCAATCCAGACCCAGTCCATATCTCATGTTATCAATAAAATACGTCACTAAGTTACAAACTGGTCAATAATTAGTCAATATTTGGGGCAGTGGTGGCGCAACAGGTTAAGCCCCTGGGCTACTGATCAGAAGGTCAGAGGATCGAACCCCCACTGTGGCCACTGTTGGGCCCTTGAGCAAGGCCCTTAACCCCTGACTGCTCCCCGGGCTGGGTCAAATGCAGAGAAGAGATTTCCCCAAAGGGATCAATAAAGGTTCGATTATTATTATCATCAATAATAATAAATTGCTAGTGACATGTGGCCTTTTTGCTATCTTTATCATGGCGATGTTAACTGCTGGAGTGCTGTATGTTGTTCCTGTTGTGTTTGAACTTTACACTAGAGGATTTACTTTTAGCTTCTAAATCACAGATATATATTGTCTCCATTTGTCTCCACGATACAGTCTATACAGCTGGTGTAAATATAAGAATATGTCTGAGCCAAAGAAAAATCTGGACGAACGCTCTGAGCTGAGTTTCATGCTGGTCCATCAGAGTTCAGGGGTCACACTGATGCTACCAGACACTACCATTTGGCCTTGAGTGTCTAGACTGTCTGGAATTTGAATGTATGTTGCTTAAAAGTTATTAGTGAGTTGATAAAATGTTGTTATCACCAATCTCTGACCCTGGAGAAAAATCTGATGCAGACCTTTGGGTTGAGGCAGATGGCCACCCTCCCTGAGCCTGGTTCTGCTGGAGGTCTCTGGGTTTGGGATTTGTTGGGTTTTCCATGTATCATTTTGTAGAGCATTAAGCATGATGTTTAAATTAGGTAAAGTTGTATTATATATATATATATATTATTAATATTTCATTATGGAGGTAAATATACATAATAAATCATGATCCTCCTGAATAATCCTTCTCTATACACTGCTTTATCCTCTGTAGGGTCATGGAGGTGAAGGCAATGGCAGGGTACACCTTGGACAGGTGGCCAGTCCATCACAGGGCCAACACAGAGACAGACAACCAAGCACACTCACAGGCAATTTTAGAATCACCAATTAACCTAAACATGTCTCTGGACTTTGGCATGAAGCTGGTGCACTTGGTGAAAACCCTCATAGACACAGGGAGGACATGCAAACTTCACATAGAAAGACCCCAGGCCGAGATTCGAACCCCTTCTGGTTGTCACCCACATATAAATTAGTCACGTAAATTTATACAATAAATAGTATTGCAGGGTCTTAACATTAATATTTAAACTGGATAGGTGTCTTATTTCAATCTTATTTCTCTATCGGAGAGCACGTTGGCTCTTTGGATTCTTAAATGTGCTGTATTAATAACAGTTACTTGACACTTGAAAACCCCTGATCTATAGTTTGCTAAACATCCTGAGCTGCTAATCACCCCAGACCCAATCCAGCTGTAGCACTACAGGCATGTGTGTGTTCTGAACTCAGCCAGAGTTTGTTTCATGTCTTATGAATCAGTATTTTTAAAACACAGAAGAAGCAGGATTAGAAATACAGTGAGGGATCAGAGCATGAATCCAGGCTGACAGTTAGTAAATGAAAAGAGCGCTGCATAATTTTCATTGCATTCCTCTCTCGGCTCTGCAGAGAAGTCATCCAAGGACAACAGAAAAACAGAACCACACACAGAAGTAATACTGCATTTGCATGTTAGCTTTGAGAAGCTTAGATTTATTGCCATAACTGTACGATCCTTCAGTTTGGCAAACAAGTAAAGGTGCTAATGATGTGAAAAAAGGGTAATATTGCTGCTGGGCTCCTGTACGTCAGGGACTTGTCGAGGCACGTCATGTGAAGAACTCTGCTTTAGAGCAGAACGCCATCTGCGAGTCCGCAGTCAAATCTGTTAGAGAAAAAAAAAGTACCCTCCGGGGTCAATCTCTAGAGGTGGGGGAAACACCTCCTCCTGTTCAGGGGTGGAAACTAGCTGTTACCATCTGACAGGAAAGTCTCTGAGTGATAAATTAAATGAAGGTCCGCAGTTAGTGGAAAAAGTCTGAATTTCACCCGAATTCCAGTTACCTCATCCTCTGAAGCTGCTTCACTGCTGTTAGCATTGTAACAAGGCCAAAAAGTGATTACATTCATCATGACCTGAAGACACACCAGCAACTTAATCACACTTAATTTAACTGTCTGCACTCATCAAAACAACAAAGGGGTTTGGCCTCATTTTACACCTGCAATTTGAAAGGAAGCACGCACATTTCACGAAGCAACGCTTCCAGCACTGATGCTAAGTTTTGCAATTACAATGACGTAAAGTTCATAAGCATTTGTTCGTTCGGGGGAACTGATACGGCTTCGGGGCAGATGTTTAAAAATATCTAAGTGTTAAATTAAGTGTGATGGATATTTCTGTTCAAAAATTAAAATGTGTAAAAGGACGTCTGACGGATGTATAAAGTCTGGGACGCTGCTGATTTTACACTGCTGGAGCAAAGTTGATAAATTAACACTGATAAATTGTGCACAGACATCCCCAGCGTGTGAAATCAAGGCATTCCATTTTTACAGAATGCAACATTTATTAAGTAGAGTTTCAGAAATAGGGAAGTCATTACTCCAAGTATACTCTTTTACATAAAAATGGAACCAGGACCTTGGATTCAAGGGTGTCTACATGCCCATTTGATGGTCTGAATGCTGTGAAACTCTTCTGTAGAAACACTGAATGCCATAATGTTTTTAAGCCTGGAACTTTTAAAGATATCTGTCATGTAGATAACAAAGAGCACCTAAGTTTCACAAAAAATACAAATATTAAGAAAAAAGTAAGAAAACTGAAAGTAATGAAAGAAGGTGAGTGTGAATCTATATATGATAGCGCTGACACTATTATGTGTCTGTACCTCATGAAAAACCACAGATGGAGGAACAGACTCTTTCCTTCCTCTCTCACTGAGTCATGCCTCTGTCATGTGTTGAAGTGTCCTGGCTCTTTTCCTGTCCTGTCTCCTGAATCCCCTGCTCTGTGCTCAGATGTTCTCCTGTCCTCTAGCAGGGACAGTCAGTGGACCGGATCCTAGCGTGAGCTAATGAGATCCATACTGCACTGCTGTATGTGAATTTATGGAACTTCTGTCTTGCGTTATCATCTCTTGTAACCATACACGTTGTCATTTCCTGTCATTACGCCCTGGAATCTGGAGTCCAGACGGGGCCTTTTGCGCAGGTCACCAGGTAGACGGGTGAAGCGATGATGGATGCACGAAACGAGGTCAAAAGGGTTTCGCGTTTTAACTGGTTTGAGTGCATGAGCCTTCCAGGAAAAAATGTCAGTCCCAAGAGCTTGAAACATAAAAGACATGAACACTAACTCACCTTTGGTCCGGGGAGACCTTCTCCTAATGGTCCTCTCTCTCCTTGGACTCCCTGTGGCCCTTGAGGTCCCTGAGCAAACCAGAAGATATGAATGACCACAGGAGGAATAGAAAGATTATCTTTAACAAGTGACTGTTTTCAAAATCCCTTCCTAAAACAGCAATTGTCCAATTCTAGCCATATGAAAAAGTACAAAAATATTGTTACAGCCAAAACCAAGGAGGATATCGATAATGAACCAAACTTGTTTGTTAGATTGAAGATTATGTGACAAATATCTCAGTTCAGGACCAGAACATCCAGTGTCTGGGAGCCAAAACGCTACTAGATGCTCTGGCCCAGTAATCTGCCCTCGACCATTTGACTCTTGTCTACAATTTACCATCATTCCCTAAACGCTTCACATGCAGGCTAAGGTAGATGCTAGGTGGCTGCAGTGCACTCAGACAGGTGTGACCAAGAATGATGTTCTAATGTCGGATTCATGCAAGTTAAAACCAAGTGATTTTATCGACATGAGCTGTTTTCTACAGTCTTTATCAGAATTATGTGAGTTGGAACCTCACTATCAGCTATAGATCACTTTATCATTTGTTTTACGCGTCAGGTACAGAGAGATTAAGGCCCCATCCACACGGAGCTAAAACACTTATAGCTTCAAAAACGTTCTTCATAAAGACGGAGCTGTTTCAGTAAATGTGTCCGTCCACATGCATTCACTTGATGCGCCTGAAAACGATGTAAAACACACGCCAGGCCTGTTGGTGGCGCTGTGACGGCGTAACGGAAACTGGCGGCGGGACTTTAGGCATGCACAGAAATCTGTATACGATGTAAACATAGAACATGAAGTGGTGTATTGTGCTTTCCATATGTGTTTGGTGAACACAGTGATAATGCAGAAGAAGTATATTCTGCTGTTATAGCGATAACAGGGTGACTAGCTTCAACAGTACACACTCAACACTGTACGGCGCCATAGTTGTAGTCCTTTTTCTGAGTTTGGCGCATGCGCATTTATCGAGAGGTAGAGCTATGACGCAAGCGTTTCAGAAACGATTCGGATACAGTGTAAACATGGAACCGCAAAACCACCGTTTTCAAATCCTCCCACTCTGGGACCTAGTTTCAGAAATGATCATTTTCAGACCCCAAAACGCTTCGTGTGGATGATACACGGGTTTGATTAACTATTTGTGCGTTTAGGCCTGGGTTCGTTTTCGTGTGGACGGGGCGTAACTGAACCAGTCAAGAAGAAAATGTCTGACTTTCCACCACTATGGTTAACACAGCTGAACCCCCGTCAGCCAGAGGGGCACCAGAACAGCCTAATGATCATCACACACTCACACCAATGCAACCCTGTGGAATTTTTACTCACGCACTCACAATGGTCACATGTTAAGACATCATTTTAAAGAGTTTGCAATATTAGCTTTCATAAGCTTGTTAGATACAG
>OMNN01031914.1:0-23397 GCA_900302755.1 Chromis chromis | reverse complement strand
GACGGAAAGTCAGAGATTAAAGCTTTGAAAGAGACAGACAAAAAGGCTCTGAGGTGATGGAGATTACCTGCTGGATCCTTCTTTGTTGCCCCACACAACCCAAGTATGAGTAGACTTGCAACAACTGTAAGAACAGATGGATAAATACATGTTTTAATGGATGAAATTGAGCACGATCGTGTTGTTTTTCTCTTTTTGCATTGGAGTGCATGTGTGCATCAGCTAAACCTATCCTGACCATAAAGAATAAAAAAAAAAAAGCTAAAACTGGACCACCAAACCAAACACATCATACAGTTTTCTGCATATAAGCACCCCCTGCAACAACAAAACTGAATATCAAATAAGAAAAACTTACATTGTGACCTTCAACAGTGAGTTTACAGGTTGTAGGATCCACTGTATCACCTCATCACACTTATTTCCCCAATCAAATCATTACAAATGCTCCTATTTTCAGTTTTATCTGTTGCTCTGATATTTAGAGTCCCCTCTTAAACTGCTTAAAGGATTATTATACTTCTTTTTTTGCGCCGGGGGTAAGGCATGCAAAAAAAAAAGAGCTTCAGCTGATGAATATGGATGTCTTACCGTGATGGAAGCTGTGCCCATGTACCATGTCTGTTCCTTTCACAAACGGCTTCAGACTCAACTAATTCCATTTAGATTTAGGAATACTTGAAAAGAAAAAAATATATAGAGATAGATGGAGGTGAGAGTTTCTGGGGGGAAAAATCACACCGAGAAACCGCTCATGCCACACAAGCTTTCAGGTTGAAAGAAAAGAAGAAGAAAAATGTTTTTACTCCTTATCAGAATCTTTAAAAACAATCCTTTCAGATGTGTCACAACAAGTACTAATCACCAGTTTCATATAAAACCAAAAACAATTCCAAACACTCGCCCGATTTCCATCCAAACGTTTCTAATACCCTTTGGTGCTTTTGGTGCACTGAAAGGATTAATAGTCCCTTCATCAGCCCTTCTCTAATCGCTCCACCTTTGCGATCTTCTTTTGGAAAATATCATGGACAGGCTTGGGTTGTTTTTTTGTTGTTGTCCTCTTTGGTCCCTTTATCAGGAGAGGGGATCCTTCAGGGGCACGTAAAACCACGCAACATTCATCTCTGCGGCGTTTTCTTTACTCTTTTTGCGCTGCGTAAAAATCTCCTGGAAAACAAGAAGGAGGGGTTGTGAAGAAGAAGAAAAAGAAAATTAAGTGGATTTTCGGTTGTGTTTCATTTGTCGCCCCCTTTATTTCTCAAAAAGCTCTGCCGCTGAGTGCGTCCCTCTGTCTTGGCTTCTGACAACTGGAGAGTCCCCCGCAGCCAGCAGGAGTTAATGTATGATCTCCCTCCTCCTTCCGCCTCATTCAGCACAGCACGACCAATGCGCCACAATCCTCGCGTACTTTTGACGCACGCATCGCCAAAACTTCTCCGGGACGCGACTTCATCCGTACATGTGTGCGCGCGCGCGCAGACACACACGCCGGGAAAAAGTAAATAAAAGGAGATGTGTTAATGTGTGTGTTGCGTGTGTTTGTGTGAACAATAAAGCACGCGCTGCAGAATTCATTTCAGCCGGTGGATCTGCCGCGCAACGAAAATGGAAAGGTAAGCAGAAAAGGCAACGAGACGGGAAATGGAATAAACAAGCAGACGCGCACGCATGTTTTATCAGCGTGATTAAACATGGAAAACATCAAATGGAGAAACACAGCACTGTGTGGCATCCAGCAGAAGCTTAAATCTTATCATTCACAATCAACTCCGGCTTTTACGCATCAAAAATGACCCATTATATTGCCTCTTGTGTTTGGGATTCATCCAAACATATATAAAAACTGCAGTTCAACAGCATGTAACAGCTAAACCTGTCACCATCTTCTAAGTTATCACTGATGGCATCTTCAGAAATTCTCCCTACCTCTCCATGTTTTTCAATTTCTACAAGAAATGGAGGAGTAAAATGATGTAGACAGAGATGCTGCACTTCTCTGTCTTTCTTTTCTTTTATCTAAAAAAAAAAAGAAAAAAAAAAAGCGACAAACACCCATCACTTTCCTGAGGTGTGAGTGTCGGGATGTATCCACACTCCTCTACTGAGTGTGTAGTCGCTCTCACACCTGATGACAAAGCTGATCAGAGGGTGCCCAGGGACAACTCAGGGGCTCAGGCTCCCAAAATAGTCTTGGCACCCAGTAGACAATATCCATCTTCAGATACTCCTGCTGCAGAGGCAATCTTGGACCCGCTCCCTCTGCGTGTGCTTTAATGGCACTGGTTAGCATTTTTCTCCACAATTTGAATCAGCTTCATTAGCTGTTAATGATAGTGGACGCTTGTCTGAAATCTGCTGCAACATGACAGACTTAAGTAGAACAACTTCATTTGTTTCCATTCTGTCTTCCTCTATACGTGTCTTTCTGGTGCATAATGCCTCCTGAGATTTCAGAGATAAAGACTTTGTATTGTCTCTAACGTCCTCCTCTTAATTACATCCTGTCCCACAGATTGGCCTGTTACTCACTACCCTGAAAGTGTTTGGTTTTATAGCAGGTAATGAAGACTTTGAAGGTGCCACACCGACTCAGAGAATACGTGTGGGAGTGGGAAATCTCAGAACTCTTTTCAACTAATAGGCTCCTGCTAATCTGTTATACAGAGTGATTTAATGGACTTGGGATTTAGACCCCCCACACAAGAACCGAAGCTTAGCCATTCACTTTTCCTGCTACTGTACAATAAACTCCCATGGAGCCTGAAAACCCATAGCATGGTGTAGCTTGCGACTGCTTTCCCCCCCAAAAAATTTCACAAACACAACAAAAAAATACGCAACTGAAAAGATTTCAAAATGTCAATTTCTCTGCAAAGGCAAAGCCTATTATAGATCTTACAGTCTGGAGGGATGTCAATAATATCTGCGCCAAAATACAATGCCGTGCCAAAAGCTTGTTATTGATTAACAGTGGTGCTGTGCTGTCTGACAACTTTATAAGCACACCACCACTCGTTTCTGATGGGTAAACTCTCAGATAAAGCGGCAGCGCTATAAGGGAATTATTCAAATGAGGCTTATCTAGCCCACTGTATGCAACAGTAGCCCTGGTGAATATAACAGCAGCCTCCAGTTTAGCTATATAAACTGTCTCTTTGACTGAATAGCACTGAGGCACTGGGAGGATCTCAGAGAAAAAATTCATTCAACAACAGCCTCAAAGACTGTCATTTTTAATTAAGGAAGTCTATCATTCGGTTGGAGATGACTATTGTCCTGTATCGGCCTCACCTGAATTTGCAATTGTAATCAGATTGGGGAAATGGGACATCCAGACCTGGAAACATACATTTTCCTTACAGCATAACTAACCTGACAGATCAGTGGAGCAATTCATCACACGTGCTGCTCTGTTTGCCGTTTCATCTTCAGTTAAATTTCACGATTTCTTATTGTCCAGATCAGATGCAATGTCATTCCTACAGTTTCTTTCCTCCCAAAACATCAAGGTCCATGCAAAAACATGCAAAAGTACAGTCGCAGCAAGCATACTATTCTGTTGCATATACAAAACCGTAAGTAATTCATGATTGCATCCTGTTCATTTGGCTCAGACTTGATGAGTAAATTGGGCATTCACCTTCTACTTAGTGTCATTCTAATGACACTGCCAGCACTGTTTCTTTTTGTCAGTCTAACAGGGGACAGCGCTAAAGCGGATAAACACTTAGGCTAATGCCTTCTGCCCAGTGGGACTCAAATTAACCTTATTAGTGATGCATTGAGCAGTGTGTTGGCCTAAAAAAACACAATTTATTTGTCATTCAAGGCGCCTTGTAGTTCATTAAGCAGGACCCAGTTACAAGAAAGGGTCGCTCAGACCATGGGCAAATTTTGAGCTGCTCTTTATGCTACATTAGCTGTCTGGGTCTCTGGTGATAGACTGTCTTTATCCGGGCCCTGCACCTGGAGCTAGTAGGAAAATAATTCCATCAGATGATAGCCCCATAAACTACCTGTGGCTTCATTTTTTTTGTTGAGGTGCTTTTGTTAGTTTGCAATACAGCATTGCCATTTTAAGCTCCGTGTTCTCTCCCTTTCACTCTCTCCAAAAAGGTATAAGACCATTTTAAATAAGGCTGAATGAGGAAAGGTGTGAAGAATCAGATAGGAATGGTTAAAGGGAATTATATTTGACACAAAAATACCAAGCAGAAAAATACAATGCATTTGACACTCGTGCAACCGTTATGTAGAAGAAAATGTGTAATAGCGGAATGACATTATAGTAGTGCTGCTGCAACAGTGCTTTTCATTATTTGTTGTTTGTGTGCATATTTTCTGGAAAAGTCTATTAATTATTTGCTTTATAGAATGTAAGAAAATAGAGAAAATGTCCATCATAATTCCCCAAAGCCCAGATTAATGTCTTCAAATCCGTCATTGAGGACAAAAATACAAATATCATATTTTGAATTAAGATCCAGCCAATTAAAATCATTGCTTAAAACGACTTATGAACAATTGATAGATCATTAAAATAGCTTATCTGGTGACCAGCTATTCTATTTTTCAGCTATAGTAATCGTTTCAACTAAACATTTTAGATGTATGAAGATATTATGAATGCATTTTATCCGAAATGATTCCAAACTGAACATACTGTATGTGACACAGTAAATATATAACAGTTAGAGCTGAAATGTTGATTCTATATTGTATGACAGTGATCCTCTGATTATAGGTCTGAAACATGAAGTGCAATTGATGCTCCATGTTCTTCTTCTCTTTATAACACAAAGACTTCATTGTGGGTTGTGTGCATGTTTATAATATACAGAACATTCAGAAGGTCAAACTACTTTGCTGCACACTGTATCATTTATAGATGGAGGCAACATTAAAATGCAAAGCTGCAGCTTACAATATCCTGGACTGTACAGTTGGACCCATAGCATCGCTCTCAATATAATACTTATTATGGGAATGGATGTGTGTATGTTCTGACTGGTTTTCAATGCCGGCAAATGAACACACACCCACACAAAAAAGCCTGAACACCTGTGACACCTACAACTCACGCACTGTTGTTGGTTAATTACTCTTCATGCGCCAAAATCCCGTTTTGCACGGTGAACGCCAAACGGTTCTAGCAAAATCTCTTTTGAGGAACTCCAGGCACTCAACGCTAATTTCTCTTTGAACTGCTCCACATTCATCTCTCGCATGTCTCTTCAGTGCGGCAACTCATCTGTCAATCACTGTGGCTTTATCCATCCAGCAATTAATCTCAGCCCAAGAGGGGCAGCTGCACTGTCTATGAACCTAAATGTCTGCTGAATTGCGATGCCTGGTCTGCAGATTCCTGCTCCAGTTAGTATAGTATTGAGGGGAGTTATGGGCGCTTTTTTTTTTTAACCACTTTTCAACAAATCCTTTGTTTTTTAAATTTCCTCTGCATGCTTTTCACTCCACCTTCCTGTCAGGCATGAAGGAAGCGATGATTTGCTGTTTTGCAGTATTTGGGCTAATCTGTTCTGTGTATGAAGTCCCAGGCCCCTTTGGTTAAACTGACTGTGTAATTTGTCATTTGACCTCATTAGCCACTTGGTGGGGGGGGTGCCATGGACACTGTGGAGTGACACTCTGTGGGCAAGAACACCAGTGGGGGCGTAAGAGTCACTGATGTCATATTGACACCAAAACACCAATATTTTTTTGCATACAGATTGATGTGTGAGGATTAGAGCCAGAATCACAGATCACTCTGACACAGCCTTAATTTATTTACACCATCCAAAAAATGGTTCAAATCAGGTGCAGACGTTTCATTTGCATGGGTTAGAAATGCCATTGCACTGGACACCGAAACCTAACATTATTTCCAAAGACAAGTGGCATGTCAATTGCTAATATGGTTTTGTGGGGTTACAGGTTATGTTAAAAAAATACATGTTCAGTATTGGAGCATTAAATCTGCCAGATCTACTCTTTATTCCTCACCCTCAAAAATGTTTCTCACACAGAACTGAAGGATGTGTTTTAAAAAATACAACCAAAATACAACAAAAAAGATTTTTGATACAACGTCTATGTTAGAACTGACTGCATTTTTACTAAATTTTTAGTCACAATTTTCTGCTTATATTAGGAGTGATATGAATTGTTTTGTATATGAAATGTCACCTACTGAGGATGCTGATTTTTTTAAATACTTTTTTTTTGTCTTGGGGGTGTGGCTTTAGCCAATAAGCCCTGTCCACACAAACATGAGTATTATTTAAATCTATTTTTTTCTATGTGTTTTTGGCCAAGGTCACTGAAAGCTGAGTTTATTTTGGAAAACTCCTTCCTGGGTGAAGATATTCAGAAACCTTTTGCAGTGTTGACTTGCAGACAAGGAGAAACTGTCAGACAGACAAAACAGAGCATTTTTGACCACATAAAGGGGACCAACACAATATTAGGCATGTGGTCATAATGTTATACCTGATCGGTGTAAGTTCCCTTGTTAACCTTAACAGGGCTTTTTACATGTTTACATATAAATATACAGTCAGTCTTCCACTATATAGAGGAACAGAGGCATTGGAAAACACATATTATTCCCCCATTTCCTGATGTGCCATTGTTGGTAGACTGGCCGGACCAGCATTAGTCTTTTTTCAGGCTATTTTTCAGGCTTCTGATTGACCAACATGACATCAGGATCAGGATATTGCATGCTCCAGACACTGCTTCATTTATGTCTCTTTGTGTTTTCATGAGGACCGAGATTTAGTTTTTTTGAGAACAAGAAAGTAACAAACCCATACCAAGAGCCTTACTCTTTTAGCATTTACTCATCTATATCAAGTGCATATTTAGGACTCTTTCAAAGGGAACCATTTTCAAATGAATCACCAGAAAGGTTTAAGAAGGCAGCTTTAAATAGTTTTTGTCCGACTCAGCTGACAAATTCCATGCTAGAAATAAGAAAGCTGGTTTTATTTACTGTTATAAAATCAAAAATCCATTCAAAAGTTACATATTTTGAGTTATAAATCTGCCACCATTATGATCACAAACTGCAGTATGTGTTGTGCTAGAAGGTGGCCTGTAAGTATCAGCTGAAATCATGATGTATGCAGAGGTCATTCTGTGAGTAACCATCACAAATATGTATTTTGAGTATGTTTTTTTTTAAAATTCACACTCCGTCACTCCCAACTGTGGAGGTGTTAAAATGTTATTCGCCCTTATCCTGTGTTCATGGAGCCCCACTGTAAGCTGGCATGGAGAGGGATCATTTCCGCTGAAATGCCCGGTGGGCTCTGTGTAGAGGGGAGAGATGACCTTTAATATTTGACCCGGTGTTTGGAGATAAAGTGTAGCCGCTGAGATCCTCTCACCCTTAAACACCCCTGCTCCATTTCCACATTGCCAGTTACTACAGTGTTTGCACATGGTACATTTCACTCAGTTTATACTGCAACCGCTGATTTTTTCTTTTGCTTTTGAAAATGTCACAGTTGAAGTATAGATTTTCTCTAGCAAGGTAAGTCAGGGTGAAATAGAAGACTTTGGTTTTTGAAGAATAAAATTGACATTAAATCAGAAATTAGCAGTTAAATTTAACTACAGCATCAATCATTCACTTTGCCATTGCCTTTGTCATTCACAATGACAGACATGATTCTGTCGTTTTAACCCTTGACATTTTAATTTTATTCAAACCAAAAAGTGGACACGTCCATGAGGTAGGGAATATGAGAAATGTACTTACGTAAGATTACCTGAGTCTCCGACAAGAGCTTTCTCATTTTCCTTACAGGCGCTGCTGGGGTAGAAGCTGTGTGATGTGAAAAAAGTCCTCATTCACATGTGTAGTCAAGCCATTGATGTGTGTCAAATTCAGTTTTCTGGGGCACAGGGCAGCAGTTAATGTCTATAATGGAAGAAATTATTTTGTCTAAATGAAAGAGGAAAGAAAGTTTTATACAAACTTTGAACTTCAATTTAACAAGTTCGATTTTGTGGGCAGGAACATCTCAACTCCTGCAGTAGAAGGCACAAAGATAAAATGTCCTTTTCTATTAGTGTAGATGTTATCTTAAGAAGGAAAAGAAAATGGGAAATTCAATTTGAGTTGATGCAAGATCCAGTATTCAATATGAACATTACATGCATTGTAACACTATGTACAGCAGCTGATCCGTTGCTACTTTGGTCAGTCAAACCAATTAACATCCAACCAAACTAGGCTTTGGTAAATACTGACACATTGTGCAGGCAAAGGTGTGTGTACAAGGGTTCGACCAGAACAATGTTAACAAAAAATCTTGACAAAATCCAACCTAAGACACAAGAAGATGATCTGAGTTTATCTCCAGTTTTTCATTAAATACATTTTCCTACATGTGGTTCCGTTTGCTTAAATGTCAATAAAGACGTCCTATGCTTCATGTACTCTCTCTGACCTTTAAATACATGTAAAAGAAAACCAGAGATTTGTTTCTAAATACAGAAAATGAATGACATAAACGCTGAATTATGTGTCAGTGATGCACTGGAGCCATACTTTTCAAGACCCCTTTTCCTAACACTATAGCATTATAAAAACTAGAATGCATTAGCACCAGTGGTTCCCGAGTTATTTCAACTGTTTCTCATCATTTTTGTGCTCAGGACTTTTTAGGTGGGCCAGAAATCATGGCTCGGTGATGCACTGGGACCATACTTAGCGTTACTCCTCTTCCCAACAGTATAACGTAATAAAAACTAGAACGCATTAGTGTCAGTGGTTCTGCTACTTGATTGCAAGTTACTACTGCAGCCTACAGCTTTCTACCAAAGCCTTTGTCCAGCAAATGCAGCTTTCCAGAATTCGCAGGAGAGCTCAGTCTCTTCAAAATTCCTACGAATGATGAGATGGATTGATTTTGTGAGGAGCCACATTGAGGGAAGGCTGAGGATCAAGCCCAACACCTGCCTCTGCAGTGACCATTTTACACTGGAGGAAAATTGGATCCATGGATAATCCTCTTTTACTGGTGAATGGCAGGGCAAGACATGGACATTTTCCTAAGGGGTTGAAAAATTTAGAAGGGTGCAAAAGAACTTTTGGGATGAATTGAAAATTTACTCAATTCAAAAGGGTTTTCCTTAATAATGAAAATTAAAGTAGATTAATGATGGCTATTAATATTAACTTGGACACAAATCAGACCAAAAGGTGTCTGTAACTGCTATGGAACATTGTAGGGGTTGCTACTAGCACGTGAATGTTCAATTGAAACTAACTGCTTGTAACAAAATAAAAATGTGCAGATAAAAAATACATAATTTAGGTTGCATTATTTTCCTCTCAAAGCATATTTTGCTCCGAATTAGTATTATATTAGCTGAATTTCTAAGAGTTGGAGTTTCACACACATCACTGTAGTCTATGGGTGCATTTATCTTGTAAAGAGGAGACAGTTTCACAGCAAATATTTCCACGGGGGTTTCTTCAAACAAAAAACAAAAGGATATGGTAGCATATGGATCTATGAGTGGATCACAGGCCTGCCCAAATGCTGCAATATGGCAGTTAAATAATTCATCTCAGAGGCGGGCTCTTGCCATATTGCCCAAATCTCAAACCATGTACCCTTCAAGAGATACTGGTAAGGATTTCTTTTTGTTATCTCTTATATGAATGAACCGATTCTTTTTCTATTTTCGTAGAGTTTGCTCAGTAAGACGGAGCCCTATTATGCCATAATGGGTGGTAAATTGTTCTTAATATCTAATTTAAAGTCTGTCCGACTCTCACCTTGTGCTAGGCTTCATTGCAAGAGCTGACCTCTATCATTTATGTACATAATATTAAAAAAGACCATTATTTCAGTGTTTACTGTCATTAAGAAAGATGCTGGAGGCTTAGGTTGACTAGTGGTCCACACATTTTTGTCTGCAGCCGTCTGAGGACCTTCGTAATAAAATTCAAATGTTACATTCCGGTGCAGATGGTTTATAGCACTTTCATGCTAACAGTGTGCCAAAGTGGCGGAGCAGCACATTATCTGTGTAATTTGTACGTCGTAGATTCTTTGTCAACTTTATTGCATTAGGCCTATTGGTGTTATCTCATCACTGCAGCTCTTACACAAATGCTGGAGCACTAGACAGCAAAGGAGGGATACTGTAGAGGAGGAAAATAAAAGGGAGGATGTGGGGGAAGGGTTGGGAGCAGAGTAGAGAAGAGGAAAGGGAAGGAGAAGAGAGAGATGATTAATGATGACTGTAGAGAAGATGGCCAAGGTGGTTAGTGAAATTAACAGAGGCTTAGCCAGCAGCAGACCACAGGGAATAGAAAGCGCTTCACAGGCCCATACCAAGTCAGATCCAACTTGTGTGCGCGAGTGCACGAGTGTGTGGACCTGTGTTTGTGTATTCATGAACACCCCTGCAGTTGGATGCAAATAAAAGCATATGTGCTGCAGCAATGTAAAGTAACAGCCTTAACACAGTCTGTAAACCACCAAATAGTAGACAGTTTGCTAGTCTTCCTACTTGCTTAAACATTGAACATATGTAGCTTACAACAGTGCCACAATTACCATAAAAAATGTAATATTTTTTAGACATATGTCCTTGATTTCACAAAAAGGTGCATGAAAGCTGATGAAAACAGTGACTTTTAAATTTTGTCAGCTGAAAAATAACTGTCAGTTGCATGTTGCTAACTGTTGTTAGTCCCATGAGCTGGTAGACAGCTCTGTCTAAACAAACTGTTTTAAAATCAAAACCCTGTAAAATGTGTTGAATGTGGATATGATGATTATATAGACATCATTATGCTAAAAGACATGAGCCTAAAGTTGTGAGTAGATGTGAAAAAGTCACAAACAGGGGGAGTGGGAGCATCAATTTGTGCTGTATCAATGCTTACATAAAATACAGTATTATCATGAAAGCAAATGTATGTAATAAACACAACAATTGCATTCCACATCCACGGAGTCAGTCCGCACCACCAAGAATCAGCATGTCAGAGTACCTGCCCTTTTCTTGCCACCCGGCCAGCACCTATTCCTACAGATGTCCACTGGATGGTGGTCCTATGTTACTTATTCGAGCTGTGCCCAAACGAGGCCTATGGACCAAGGCTCGGCCACCAGACATTCGCTGGTGAGCTCCCCTCCTGGTCTACCTATTCCAAGCGAGGTCCCCCACTCCTTGGTTCCCAATTAACTGTACTTACTGTAGTCTCGTCCCTCCCCTATCAGTCAATTTGCCCTGGAAAACCCTACCAAGGGCTATTTCCCATGACAACATTGCTCCCAGGATCACAGTGACACACAAACCCCTCCACTGCGATAAAGCGGTGCTACTTCAGGGGCATCTTTCCACAGCGTCAAAGGGAGAGGGAGCTGAGCCGGAAGGCAAAGCTCTCGATTTATGAGAGCTTTGCATGTGCTCTGGGTTGCAATGGAAAGAATGAGATCACGGTTACAAGCGACTGAAATGACTTTCCTCTGTAGGGTGGCTGAGCTCAGCCTTAGAGATACGGTATGAAGCTTGGGCTTCCGGAGGGAGCTTGGAGTCGAGTTGCCGCTCCTTGATGTCACAAGGAGGCAGTTGAGGTTGTTCAGGCATCTGATTAGGATGTCCCCTGGGTGCCTTCCTTTGGAGGATCTCTGGATATGTCCAACTGGGAGGAGACCCCCGGGTAGACCCAGAACTCTCTGGAGGGATTACATATCTCATCTGGGCTGGGAATGCCTTGGGATCCCCCAGGAGGAAGTGGAAATCAATGCTGGGAAGAGAGACATCTGGAATGACCTGCTCAGCCTGCTGCCAAAGCAACTGAATTGGATGGATGGATGGACGGACGGATTTATGAAACAATTGGAAAATGCTAGCTTGACTTGTAATTGAACAAGGGTTATTGAATTGTCCCAAATTAAAATATACCTGAACTGCTACCCACAATAAATAAGTACTACACAGTTGATGTCCCCATCCTGGCTCACAAAATAATGTTACTAACTAATGATATCCGGCTCAGTTTTAGAAGTAACACCATGCAATATTAATGTAGCTAATGCTAATGTTTCCAGCTTATTTAGTGTTAAACTACTGTGTTGTGTTTACAGATACACTATGCTATGCCTTGAAGTAACACCAAAATTATACTGCTACACGCCTGACCAATAGAGGGCACTGTTACAATGATGAGAACAAAAGGTAGAAGAAGACAGATGGACAGAGTGTAGAATGCAATGCAATGTACGTACCTGGACCGATGCAACCCTGCTATGGCTCATGGTTAAATTTCATGAAGAGTTACTAGGCCTGCTTATTTCTGCACCACCAACATAACTTTACTTTTCAGAAAGGCTAAAACATAAAACCAAAATCTTTTTTTTTTTTTTACGAAATCCCTATTTTGCCAAAAGCTTGATACTATTCGTTTTTCGTGTCAAAGTTTGATGACTCTAATGTAAGAACTGGATTTACATTGGTGAGGCATCATCACACTTGAGTTTCAAATCAACTGAAATAATCAACAAATTGGAACGGCCAAACAATCAATGAGAACAGAAATCCCCTTTAACCACCCTCCAGAAAATCAATGACTTTAACTGTGCTGCGAGACACACAATTCCGGTGTTTTCATCAATCTTTTCAGCATTCAACGAAAGCTCATCATGAAAGCGGCTGAATCCCCTCAGACCGGAGGAGGATAGTGCTGTGTCAGTAACAGATAAGATTTTCGCTCACTAATAGGAGACATTAATTGCTCAAAGGGTACTCTGATGTTAGAACAAAACGTTTATGTTGTAAAACCCACACATCAGACAACTAATGAACATCTGAGCAGTTAAGTGGAAACCATTTGCAATTATGCTTTTAATGTAATATGGAAATTATATTATTCTCTCTGAAAATGCAATCACTCTGGTAATAAATGAACATTTTGAAAATACATTTGTAAGAATCCTCAACATAAACGATAAAACGTATTTGTAAAATTCCCTTTAAGTCACTGAAACTAAAAACTGAACACCTGCATCTGTTCGTGACCAAGTCATATAAAGCTCTTTACAGATGGCGCATTATGTGCCTGAAAGGTTGCCTCTAGCATTATTGATATGAGGGTATATAAGATATGACTTTGCACAAATGTCCACCCATCCTCAAATAAACCGATCAGCCACAACATTATGACCACTGACAGGTGAAGTGAGTAACATTGATCATATTGGTACTATGTGGTGTTCTGCTGGAAAACCTTGGATTTTGCCATCTGTGTTGATGAGACTTAGACACCCAAATAAACATTGTCCCAGAACAAGAACACTCCCTCATGCAAATGGCAACCCCAAATGTCACTGGCTTACCCCCACAGGAAAATGCACCCCACCACATGGCAACAACATCAAACAATATGGGAACATCTTGAGGAACATGACAATGACCCAAGATGTTGATTTGACCTCCATCAACAGGATGCAGTGGAACAAGTTGGATTGACAGAGGCCCCACTGCACAAGCCAGAGTACCCAAAGGATCCACTGCCAACGTCCTGGTGCCAGACCCCATAGGACACCCTGAGAGGTCCTCTTGTCCATGCCCAATGGTTCAGAGCATTTTTGACCACATAAGGGGGACCAACACAATATTAGGCAGGTGGTCATAATGTTATGCCTGATCAATGTATTAAAGATAACTGCATATAAAATGAAAGACTTGACTAGACATAAATCTGCTCTGCACAAACTAAGAAAGAGGCATACAAAATGACCATTGGGTGCAACAATTTATATGTTTTTCTTCAAACCAAGTAGTGTACGACATCAATGCCGCATCTTGAAAGCCTCACATTGTCCTAAAAAATAGCCTGTCGAAATTTCTACCTTCTTGTTGGCCTGATGGAGCATTAACAACATTGCGGTGCAAAGGAAGGTTAAAGGATAGACGACCCATGGTGTCTTTGCCAAACACAACGCATCCAGTATCATGGACTCCTTGTTTAGTATTCTTGTGTCTGCCATTATTTGGCACTTCCTTTCCAACAACATCACCCAGGTCATGTAGGACCAAAAGCTCTTATTGGTTAAGGATCAAGGTTAGGACTGTCGTGTCTCAACCAAGTTCGAGAAAGAATTTGACTGTAATCTGACAATTGGTCTCAACCTGGTATTACTTATTATCTATATTTTGGTGATAAACTGCCTAATTCCATTTATCATTTTGTCATTTTAACACCAATACATTTCAGAATGAAGCTAAGGCATTGAAAAAGCATATATTTTTTAGACATTGCATTGGCGCAAGTGTCAGCATTAGTACCCCTGCTATCACAAACAGACATAAACATGGAGACCTCTGTTGTAAACTTTGGTTGGAATGAAAATCTGCTCAGCCATTAATGCCCTCTCTTACACTGACAACAAAAGAAACGGTTCCATCAGATCTGTGCTAAATACTCTAAAATGCAAAGTCTGCTTTCTTACTCCCACAGCTTTCCACTTTATCCTATGACCTTTCTCCAGTGAATGGAACGTGGTCATGAATAGCTACATGAGTAGACCTTATTTACTACAGATGTGTCCTTAGAGTTGAATCTCATATCTTCTCAGGTGATGATATCACCTTACAGAACACCTCTTTTCTTATACAAACTCATACTATTATCCTATTACTACTCAGATTTAAGTATAAAGTAAGAAAGTTTATCCTGTTAGAAGGGCCTAAAATACATGGTTGAAACAATTTATTCCCTCGCTGTGCTTCAAATATGGCAAAGAAAAAGACTGGATTACCGCTCTGTACTGTGGAGCACCATCATGTCCCAGTGGGATGTACAGTAGCTGCATGTTGTGTTGAGTAAATAAAATACAGCTCTGCAAGGTCGACTTCATTTAAGCCCGTCATAGCACGAGGAGAGACAGTCACTACTTCCTCTGCACCATCCCAGCATGTATGTTTCATGAGTCCTGCTCTACTTTCTTTGCTCTCCCCCCTCTCTCTGCCTGTTTTTACACTTCTAACAGCCATCACATATCCGGAGAGAGAAGGTAGTGACAAGCTCAGCTCAGCAGTAATTGGCCAGCTCGCAGATGACACGGCAGATAGGCACAAGGGAGACGGACGGGAAGGAGAGGCTGCTCCACATTAAACAAAAGGTCCAAAGACACGTGGCGGTAACCTGCACCCGCGCAGAGCCGCTTCCTCTACATGATTCAAAGGCTGGAGATGACATTAGTTGGATTGTTGAGAGAGAATAATGGATTAGTTTTACTACGATGCGAGGGGAGGCTTTGATCTAGCAGATAAAGAGAAACCATGACACAGCTCTATACTTAACGAGCCGAATGCAGCTTCAGAGGGGAGAATCTTCTCTCCCCGCACTACTTGGATGCGATCAGAATTTGTGTCAGTGCTGCATTTTGTTTGTTCTTTGAACGTGAAGTTCAGTTGTTTTGTGCTTTCGAGGACTGTGTATGGAACCTCAGTACTTACGGGTTTATCGGGACAGATTTATAGTCATATTTAATTATTTTCTGGTGACACAGTTCTTGATCTTAACTGTCCATCCATCTATTTCCTGCTGCTCATCCAGTCTCAGGTCACTGTGGCTGCAAATTAGGCAAGGTTGACCTCACATCCCCTTCCTTTTCCAGCTCTTCCTCGGGGAGTCAGAAGCTTTTCCATGACAGATAACGTATATAAACTCTCCACTGCATTGTAGGTTTAGCTCAGGTTCACCCACTAGTTCTATGCTTGGAAAACCTCCAGTGGGAGGTGGCCAGGATGCATCTCACTTATTGTGTTTACATGTGCACCAACATCCCGGTTATGAGCCATATTCCGGTTTTGAGCATAGAAAAGTTAAACTTTATCTTTTGTACAAGGATCACACAGAAATCTGTTTTTTATAGCCTCATATACATGATAAATACTAGTATCCCAGTTATTGGTTACTGCTTGCAGTTTGCACAGTGATGTTTACAACACAAACCAGCAATTTAAGCAGACATTCCTGTAACTGTTAGACAACTTTGAATTATTTTGACTGTGCCTTTTAAAAATGAGGCCACTCTGGCTTATTGTAGTAAATGTCAACATTGTGGTGCGCATTTGGCCTGTCCACCTTATTGCCAGCAATGTAATATGAGCCTGACAGGAATTATTAATGTTCTCTACTTTGACTGGTGTCAAAGTCACTGTCACCACATAGGATGATGAGATAGGCAGCCATGACTGGTGGAGTAGAGTGATCATGCTGGAGTTCAGTGACCGCAAGTAGAGAGAAAATTTCCATGTGAGCAACAGTACAGGCACCACTTCCATTACAGATGAGAGTGGTCATAGTGGAGTATAAACTGGGTAGTTGTGGAGAATATCTCACTTAATTGCTAAGCAGTTTAGGGTTCACAGAAGGACGGTCAAAAAATGTGTATATATGTTCTGCTTCGGTATGGTGGACAAGCTCTGAGCAATTTCATAAAAGTCTTAAGGCAGGAGGAAGCCACCTACATAATGTGTATGTCTGTTACGTCATGTGGCTGAAGTTGTGGATGCTCAGGTAGTCGACAGCAGGCAGAAACCAGGATAAGATGTATACATGCAACAGTATCCGAGTTGCTTTTGGAGTGCTCCAGCTAGCATAATAAGGTTTCTCAAAACCAGGATTTAGGATTCATATTTACATCCAGAAACACAAAACAAATATAAAAATGGAAATGGAAATACTTCAAATCCTAACGTTAACTGCAAACACAACTGGGATACTCCAGTCCATGAACACAGTCACTTTTGTCACTGCATGGGTAGTGACTCTACTCCAATATCTGAGCTTCTCAACCTGTTTTAGGGTAAGACCAGCTGTCCTATGGCTACTAGTGAAAACGCATCACAATGGGTGAGGGTTAAAGCATGGATTGATTGCTTCCATGCAACAATTGCCATCATTGTTGTTGTATTATTAGGCCTTCGAGGGCAAATATTAGACTGACATCAGTGAAATGCTTCGTCTGGTATGTATTTCATGGGATTAACCAACAACAGTCATGCCTGTTTATTGTATCTATAAAACTCTTAGCAATAAACACTGTTTCTTGAGTGTTCAGAAAATGTACCAAGTCACAGTTTATAAAGAAACAGCGTCTGCCACAGAGCTCTTGGTCAGAGCGCCCTGTTGGTGCTGTGTGTGATCATGTGTCTGCGCAGGTTGCTGGGGTTGCTGAAGCTGGCGGTGCACTGGTAAATTGAATTGTCATTCAGCTTAATTCCCTCTTCTCAACAGCCCGGCACAACAGTCACATTAATGATGATACTACATCAGTTCTCCTGTCCATCACTTGTTCCGTCTTAGCATTTTTATTTTTTTTATTTTATACTATTTTATTTTTGCTAAATTTGGTGCCAAAACTTGGGTATCACTTTCTCAAGGCAGGGACAACCCATCCCTTGTGACCTGTTACTTGTTATATGAAGAATTTTACCATGTTTAAGGTGTTTTTATCTGGCTTTGGCTATCATCTCCTCAGCGAACACCAGCTTTCCAGTTCAGGCTACAACTAAAAGTTTCCTACTAGCATGATGGTGCAACCCCACAGTGATAAGTGGCACCTCACCATGCACAGCACTTGACATTTACTGTAAGTAAGAGATCAATTTCCATCCCATCAGACGGATGAAGAGATTTTTGTCTTCTTCTCAGGAGAGGCTTTCATCTGCCCACACTGCCTCTCTTCATCTATTTGGTCACGGTGGTAGAGATGGATGGAGGTGTTGATTATTCCAAACCTCTAACACTACTGTGCTGCTGGGAACTACTGAATTCTAACACATTTTTTGTTCCGGATCTGTGCTTCTAAATATTGTTATACCACTTTTCACGACCAAACCATCCAGTGATTTCTGTGTAGATGTGAAAAGTATCAACCACAATTCCCAACTACATTTACTACATGCAACAGGACTGTTTAGTAAGTCATTATAATGTGATTATAAGTGGCGGGGTGCTGTGATGTTGTTATCATATCAAATACTCCTTTTATGATAATGAAATAAATTATTTTAAGTTTTAGATTACTGAGGTTTTGTCATATTTGGTGACAAGAAAATGCAGTCACCAACCATATTGTTGTGTATATATAGATACCGGAAAATCAATTATATCAGTATTGTGACATTTTCCTCTGCCACATCAACAAGTCCATCCAGTATAACTTGCATACTACAAAACTGGTGGAAAAGCCTGTGCACTAAAAGTACACACATGTTTCTGTTCTGAATTCCAGCTGGAAATTAATAAAAATGCCTCAATCCATTCACATTTGACATTTAGTAGTTAATCTATGCTCTGCCAACAATGTCCTCACTGGAGTTGGGATAAGCCAGAAAGATCGCTTTCAGAGACGAGTGGGTCCACACACGAAAAAAAAAGGAGAGGAGATACGCATTTCATGACGCATAACTGGAGCCCAAAAACAAAATAACGAATAAAAGAACTCATTATCTGTCTGCTCAAGCACAGTTTAGATAAGGACAGTATTTTCAGGGGACCACAGCGTAAACATGATAAATCTGCAGGCCACAGTACGAACTTAAAACATGACTGTGGCAACTGTGATCATGATACTCGATTGTGCACAAGCTATTCAGCAACATATAGTTAGGATGGTAAGTGCAAGTGGTTGGCTTTAAGTCCAATCCCATGATTTATTTGCTACAGTACGTGTATATACCTGCAAAAGAAATCAATTTGAGAAAAATCTGTATTCAAAAGAAAGTAGTTTCTAGCCTATATTTTCTGGTTTTGTCATTGTACTTCTTGTTGTGCATCAAAATGATGAAGAACCTGTTTTCAAACAGCCAACACAAGTCTTTTGCCTCATTATACTTGCCTCAGACATTATTTTTGAGCCCTAATTGTGATTTTAGTTGCACCTTAATAATACAGCCTCTAGTCCACCTTGGGGAATTAAACATTTCTGACTTTGGTATTGTGGCACAGTGAGACCTAACTATACACAATGATAACCTCTACATTTTTTAACAAATACAAACCTCAACCACCAGAATCATTTCTATAATAACATAATTCCACACACAGGGGGCTTTTAATAGTACACTGTTGTCCCAGGTGTAAGTGCAGTCTCCACAGAGGAGATGAAGCAAGCCAGAAACAACTAAGAAGCCAATGGGACTCTATTCAGATAAGATAATTAGGTCTACGGTGGATATCAACAGCACAAATGAATCATGGGACGGGGCACAACGAGGCTGAGGAGTGGCTGTGTACCTTCTTTGTTAGTATGTTGCCCCCAGGAGCTGCAGGCTCATTAGCACAAAAATGACAGCAAAGTTATAAATTAATGTTAAATAAAACTAAGCCAAAAGCCTTTCAACTTATTTCAGAACATCCCAATCAGCACCTCACTGTGACTGCACCGCTGCTCCATACCGAGATCTCAGATGGGTGATTTAAACTCAGGAAACTAAATTAAAGAACAGCTTTAAAGTTGGTGTTGCATTAGTTGGTGAAGCTGGAGTCACCCAGGGTTAGCAGACAGTTAGATAGTTGCAGGACACTATCAGCTCAGTGAATTAAAGTTGGAACAATGATAATGAAAACCTCCACCTGACTGTGGTGTCACATGAGGGAAAGGAATAAGCTAGCAGTATGGAATACTTATTCATAAGGTTGTTTTGATGAGGTTGAAAGTGCATAGTCACATGTGTACAAGAGAAACCTGCCAGGAAGAGGCAGAAAAGGTTATACTTCACTTACCAGGCACTACTAAAACATATGTGCCGTCCTAATGTAATGCAAAAGTAATCATCAAGAAACTAAATGGGCAAGATTCTGTTTGCTAGGTTTGTCGTATTATTCGACAACTCCTCACTGCACGCAACCTCATTTTTCCTTCCACAAAATGCAATCGTGCATGAAACTGTACTGATGTTGTGGAACTTCTGAAGCCTGTACAAAGACAAGAATGACCCAGGATGATGGATTGGTTTGGACATTAAAATGTTAACAAAAATGTCTGACTGTAACATTTACCACCACAAAAGCCAAGTTTCAGTCCAAATGCAGCACACATTTTCACCAAATTCACAGAAAATCTGCAAAAGAAACTGCAAATTAAGACTAGTTTCTATCCAGTATCCAATATATGGTTATACTGGAAGGAACTTAATTGAGTAAAGTTAACTGGGTGCAGTGTAATTTAAAATTATATGGAAATATTGTACTTTTTACTCTACTATATGTATTTGACAGCTGTATTTTTATATAGATCATGATTTTACATACAAAAGATATGATCAGCTGATAAAATATGATTCACTCTTACAGATTTAATTCCCCAAGAATATATAAAATAGTTAAAGCTACCATATTTCCGCAAATAAAAAAAATGGTAGTCAATTAAAACATGCCAGATAATAGCCAGGGGTGTATTCACAAACTGCTGAGTTTGTATTAACAGTGTAACTTTAACAGGGTAAACAAAAGCAGATCAAACCAAGGCTGCGTACTAAAATTTTGAAAATAAAAACTACACTTATCAAATGCAGAGAATTAGAAATAAAGGCCTGCCTCTAATACAAGTATGCTTCACATAAAGGCCCAGATATCTTTGGCAGTTGAGGTAAATAGGTCCCACTCACTATTAGGGGAACTACTTAGCTGCACCTCAACCACATACAGCAGTAAAAACCTGCAACCACATGAGTTTCTGTTTTAACAACCTGATAATATAATATAAAAGAACTCATGGGGGCAATTTCTCAATCAAGGGACATTTGTAATACAAAAACAGTGTTTTTCATTTGCAGTGTTGCTACTTTCTGATTCTCTTCAACAAAGCTGTTGGTTGCGGTTTGCTCACATGGAGATACTAATTTTTCTACTTTTACCAAGCACATAAACTTTTATGTCTCATTTTGAGGTTTTCGTTTGCCTTTTTGACATTTCCACTTTAATGCACCTTTTCAGTTTGAGCATAACAACAGATGGATGAACACTGACTGCCTTAAGTGGTGTACTGTGGTTCAGTTTGGTCCGAGCATTTCTACGTTTTTCATTTCTCAGAACTTTTATGGCTTTTAGCACCATAATAAACCAAACCATAATTACAAAATCACATATTAAAGTTTCAGCTCCGTAAGAGGTTTAAATGAAAACCTGAACGGAGCTTTAAGTGGTAATGACGTCTCAACAGGGGGCGCTACGCTGCCACGGCAAATCGGGTATCGGTTTCCATTTCAGGTCTGAGTGTCTGCCCTGATGTGGCGTTGATATAGTGATAGGGGTGTGTCTCAGTCAGGACCTCCCAAGAGGAGGGTGGACATCTGCTGCCTTTGAGGTCCTGTCACATGAAATTACAGACTTAATCAAGTCCTCTCCATCTCCTTTGCCCTTCTCCACCTCCTCCCTCTGGATGTGTCTTTCTCTGTTTCCTATCTCTCCTCCACCTCCTCCTCTAGTATCCGTCTCGGCACCCTGCCTTCTTTCTCTCTCTCCTATACATCACATACATTTTTCTCTTTGCTCTTTTCTCCTTGACTTTCCTTTTTAGCAAGTCTCTCGCCACCCCATCACACCTGCCTCCCTCCTTCCCCTCTCCTCCCCTGCCTCTAGGTCACAAGGAGCTGATCCAGCCTCCTGTTCCTGAGTCTTACTTAAACTTCAGTTATGTCAGCTGGCCTGCAGCAGAAGCTGTACCAAAGCCCCAGGGATCCGGTGACCTTAGGAGCGCACAGGGAGGAAATGCAAGATATGCTGTAGAGTAAATGGACAAGGTATAGCTGAGAAAGTAAAAGGAGGAGAAGGGAGAAAGGGGAAGAGACGGAGTGACAGAAACAGAATCGAAGGTGAAAGTCTGCAGAATAAGATGGAAGAACAGGAAAATGCAGTGTATCTCACAGCTGATGTACTTTGTAATGCTGTATAGGTTAAGTAATAAGTACAAATAGTCTTTTCAACAATAGCTGCCTCTATATAGTAGTTTTGATTGGCAGTGGCAGAGCTCGCCATTTCTGCAGCGATTTGGCAGCTGTGTCAATGGCAATGTAGCTGCTTCTTTATAGCCAATATACCTGCAAATGCCCAACGTTACGGCACAATCGAGCGTTTAAGGATTTGTTATCACAACTCTTCAAATCTAAAAGAGCCAAATGTTTTGAGGATGACTTAAATTCATTACTTTCACTGACAGAAAAAGTTTCATGTATTTTAACCTTTAATGTTATTTCTGACCATAGCTACCATTGAGGACACCGAGGTCTTTGAGGCTTTGATACCATAGGGAGTTCATTATTTTCAGTTTAAAAGCATTTTTGAAAGCTTTCATGTCATTAAATAAAGCATCAAGGCTATATTTTTACAGCTTCATAATTCCCCAATAAGTTCTGAAAAAAATTACTGAAAAGAACCATGTAACTGAAAATAGATGGCCTTCCTTTTTTTGGACAATATACTGTGTTTTGCTTTGTAACTTTCAAAGACTTGCTCACCCTTGAAAACCCACTCGATGCCTGTGCTGTGAACTCATGAATTTTGATGATTTGGGATTTTTTTATCGGGTCATGATTATGCACAAAGCACTGATTCGTTTTCTATGTTCACTCCGGTCCAGCATGCTATGTTTAATGCATCCACTCCTACTGTATCCTTCTTGAGCAGCAGTTTTTGCAAAGAATGTGTCGAATAACTGACGTTGGAAGCTGAAATATGACTTGAAACACATGTTTGAATAATGTAGCATATTTACTTGTTGGTGGCTTCAAGAGTCCATACAGTGCTGTGGGATTCTGGTTTGCAATAGCCTTGTGCTGCCTCTCATATTAGATATAAACTTTAATAGAGTTTATTATTAAAGCCTGTACAGTGATGATAAAATTGCCTTGAAATAATCAAAAATATGCAGAGCTGAGTGTGTATTTAAAGCAAAAAAAATCACAGAAAAAAAAAAAAATGCAAATTGCCTGACAAAAGAATGTGCTATACACATGAATGCACACATGCCACTCTGTGTTTTGCGACATCAACTACAGTGAACCGCTGGCATCTGCTCGGAGGAAAAGCCCATCACAATTCTGCTAATCCCCTCCCCAATCAACCCACTGTGAGTGTCAACCTCTGATAAGCCCCTCACCCAACCGTTACACACAAAAAATCACACAGTCTCAGTCACGACCGTCGCTCCCACTCACCCATGGCAAAGAAAGGAATCCCCAGCAGCGTGGAGTTGAACTTCCCATCCGATATGAAGAAGATCCCCGCAGCCGTCACGTTGGCGATGCAAATGGTCAACACGCCCAGCAGGCCTAGGAACGGCTTCCCCCTCAGACAGTCCCGCATGGAGCTGGAGATGGTGGCGGCCAGGAGCACCAGCACCAGGC
>OMNN01031911.1:0-11797 GCA_900302755.1 Chromis chromis | reverse complement strand
CCACAGGAAATGTTCAGGGCTGAAAAACACATTTAAGTCCTGTTAAAAACAAATAATAATAATAATTTAACCTTTATTTATCCCCTTAGGGAAATTCAACCTCTGCATTTAACCCATCCTACTATACATATTAGTAGCAGGAGCAGCAACAACTTAAAAAACAAAAACAACAACAACACAGTAAGAGACCATACATAGTCGTGGCAAAATACAAAAATTTAGAGGAAAGAACAAAATTGCAAAACTAGAAACAATAGCAAATCACAAAAGGAGGCTGTTTCTGTTTAGATTTCCAGACAGTGTTGAAGAAAACTCCTGTTCCAGAGCTGTAGTGGCTGTTTAAAATCCTAACTGACTGGCAGAAATGTTAATTGGCTGGCATTATGGATTATAGAGGGGAAATAATCAGACGCACATCTGCGAAGTGATGCTTTGGTAAATATTCATTTACAGCAGACATCTACCAGCTGCCAGTGCACACGGATGAGTTCTGTTTGCTTATAGTGTGAGGATAACAAAAATCAAAGAGCATGATTATCATCATAATTTACTTATTCAATTAATCTTACTATTCTTTATGTACTTCAATTTGTGCCCATTTCTATCATTTGTGCAGCTGACTTGATGTCCTTGTTGAGTTAAGCAAACAGGCATCTGATTTAGAGTCTCTTTATGAGATGTTTCCACCGCTTTCCATAAGTAAATGACCTGATAGTTTTATTGCTTCCTGCTTTCGAAATGCGTTTCCAACATTTTGGCTTAACTGCTGCCGAGCTTGCTGCAGAGAAAACCAGCTGAAAATGATCTCATTCACAAAGTCTGCAAAACTTGTTGTTACAGTGCGTCGCAAATTCCCACCATTTCCTTTGGATTCATGTCCCTCCAAGGATGAGAACCAGTGATTTTATGGGATTTCCTAACATTTCATCCAGCATTACCATCAGTTTGAAGCACAATTCACCCTAAATGAGTTAAACTTTTGTCGTAGATGCTGCATACAGACTTATGTCATCATCCTCCTCTGTTTGTGTCTCTCCTACCACTCTAACACACACAGACACACACTGCATTTGCCAGTTGAATGTGATATTTCCTCCAGTCTGAATCATGGGTAGGCTGAGGTCTTGGCTCAGTCTGGCTCATCCTGTGGCCAGAGAGGCTATGTGACTGCTGTCATGTTCACCACTTTCTGACTCCCACCCTCAAAACACATGCAAGCTCATACACACTTATACAACTCTTAGCACTCACAATTCCACTGAAACTCCAAAACCTAGTTTGCATTCTCACTTTGCATGTTGTTGTCGCTCACATTGGGCTGCTTTACCTATTCCCCTTTAATAATCATGCAGCACTTTGCATCACATTTCCTGCCATTTCACAATGTTACTTCTCTTTCACCACAATCAGAGATGTGGACTTAATGACAAGGCTATAACTACGTGTCATCTGGCAGCTAGGAGTTGCATGCGGTTTCCTGTTGGTAGCCATGGTTAGCCCTGGTGTGTGTGTGAGTGTGTGTGTTTGTGTGTAATCTCTGTGGGAGAGAGGAGTTGCTGTGTCAGGCATCTGAATGGTACATAGGCTTGGTGTTAACAAGCTGGGCTAATCCAGCAGCAGCAGCGCCACAAATAGCCGTCTAATGCTGCGCTGACGAAGGACAGTGTGTGATCC
Source organism: Chromis chromis (assembly GCA_900302755.1). NCBI lineage: Eukaryota > Metazoa > Chordata > Actinopteri > Pomacentridae > Chromis > Chromis chromis. The sequence goes on along the minus strand of OMNN01031911.1, from coordinate 10,123 downwards.
CGATCAGGCAGGTTACAAAGAGTAATGCCGACTGGCCCAGTTGGTCAATGGAGACTAGTCCACTTAAACTTGGTGCCTAACTTCAACGTGGACATTTCAGTTTATCTAAATAGAAGAAGGTTTGGCAGCAGTGTTGAGTCTTTCACATGGTGACTCATCATCAGCAGGTGTCTCACTCTCTATCTTCGTCCCTCCTGTGCCATGACTCAGCTGCTTGTCCTCTACATGCTTAGCTCCCTGTACCATTTGTACACATGGTAGTCTTGCGTCATGCAGAGTATATATACACACACATATGCATGTACAACCGCAAAGACACACTCACATCCTGTGACCCCAAACATGAACTATTTGACCCATATAGACACAAAAATACAAGGGTAATCACACAGGGATTATTTCTACAACATCCTGCAAACATTGTTAGTGCCTGGACACTTTGTCTTGTGATTACCTGAACCCTAGACCCCTACAGTGAAGGGATCTGGTGCCTCTGTGATGCTGTGGGGGCATTTTGCTGCCATGGTTCAGGTCTACCTGCCCCCCTTAGAGTGAAGGATCACTCCAAATACAATGTTGTTCTGAGTCATCACCTTTATCCTGTGATAAAACCTTTCGACCTTGATGGGAGCGGCCTCTCTGGCCTTCATGGTTATCTCTCCAGCACAGTCATTAAACAGCGAATAAGGAAATATCTTTTAGAAAAATAGTGTTACATCCCTCACTATAAAACACTATAAAGGAATTAAGTCAAATCAACTCATTTATTCTAATTAATTTAATGTAAATATGTGAGTTAATTAGATGTAAAAGGCCACTTTAGAACTTAAAAACATGAGTTTTTTCTGAGTTAAATGAATAAACACTTGAGAGTCATTAAATGAAGTGTATAAGAAACAAAACTAGCATGTAAGAAGACATCCCAGGATGCATTGCTAGAGAGTTAAAACTGCCCAGAGATTCTTGTTTCTAGTAGTGTTAGAAAACAGACGTGATGGAAACTCGCTGTGTTTTTAATAGATGTTAAATTATGTTATGGTTGCTTCTCTTCATAGTAATGGAAACAGTTCTAACCATAACAAAATTAGTACTGAATTCACCAGTAGACTTGTAGACTGTAACCTGGAGCAGCCTCAAAGATTTTGTCTTTGAACTGACTCTAGTTAAAAATGGCTTCAATAGTTGAAGCTGTAGGTTCTTGATGTCAGATGAGAAACTTTATACTTAAAAAATGTAAAAGGAACCACTGTCTATGTGACTAGTTGATTCATTTTAATATTAAAGTTTATTGAGCTCATTTTCTCAAGTTCAAGTAATTTAACTCTAAGAATTCTACACTTTCACAACTCATAGAGTGAACCTGAGTGGAGTTAACTAACATTTTTATGCAGCAGGGGATCCTGTGTTTCTAAAAGACTTACAGTGCTCCATTGGACTCCACAGACTTGGGCAATCAGTGCCAAGTTGGACTGAAGCTAAGACTTTCTCGGGTATTTCTCTGTAATTTGTTGCAACATGATGGCTCGTAGTGACAAAAGACGTCATCGTCATCAACTGCCAGCACACTTTATTGCAACAGTCAGTAAATACATATTTATGGTTTTATGACTTGTGGTCATCAGTGACTAAAGTCTTGCAGGGAAACAGGAACATCACACATTGTTTGGCATATTTGTGAGTTAAAGTTTACCAGTTAAACCAATTAAACACTTGCAACCTGCCTTCCAGAGACCCTGCTGCTGGGTCAAACCAGTTTGAAACAGCAGACACAACAATCCTTTTTAGCCTGAAATTCAATCTGTAAGGGGCCTTGGTTAAAATACATGTTCTTGTAAAGTTAGAATACAATAGGGTTAGTTCTTTGTTTCCTTTACAACACAATACCTTTAAATATGCACCAAGATGATCAGCAGCTAACAGTCAGAGATGTGAGGGTTGTACTGGGAGTCTTGGCTTAGCTCTAATATCTTCTGAAAGCAGTGTATTACTAAAGTGTACACGCACATGCTCAAGTTGACCTTGTGGTTTTTGTTTCTAAAGAATGCATTTCCTGCATTATTCGTGGGTTGGAGTGAAAACTCATCCCTCTCATTTGTGCGGAGGCCATTGATGGAGAGAATTTGCGCTGAATGGGCGAGGATAAGTCATTCAGCGGGCCTTGAATGGAGCAGAGCGGATTAAATAGACCATGTGTTATCCCTGATTAGGCTGGCGGTGAAATAAAAGGCCTTTTACGTGATCCTCTGCACAGACCATCGCCCTCACAAAAAGATCGTCTTACTGTACTGAGTCACGCTGCATTTGTAGATTACAGATTTAGAGACAGAACATTTTCTTCTGTGATTTTTTCTTTTTTAATAATATTTTATTACTCCTACTTACCAACAAAGACCAGCACATATCAATGGCAAATGATTTCTTTTCATTTTGAGTAACATAAGAAAGCCGAAGTGAAGTGTTTTGCTTTGAGTCTAGCGTGTGACTAGTTTTCTGTTTTACATCAGAATGAAACTGAAGTAACTGTTTTTTGGGAATTTAACCAAAAGTTTGTTCCATCATCATCACCTGAACATTCACATGCTTTCTCAGCCAGCGAGCATTTTTCAGTTGAAAGGACACTTAAAAAACATGGTCTGTGACAAAAAAAAATGTACAGAAAAAGTTCAAAAGTAAATGCTTTGTTGCAAACTATTGAAAAACTTCGATCAAACTTTCACATTTGGCAATATTTCACAGGGGTCTGCAATAGAGCAATCTTCCATCGTGCAAATGACATAACTGTGGCTCTCTATAACACTACTAATATTAAAGTTGTGCAAAAGGACATCCATACAGTATATGACAAACACTGTGATGCCTTATTATGTACAAAGATGCACATTTGGATTGCTCCTTTATTATAGGGAACAGTTGAGATCAACAACAGGAAGTACAGAGATGGAGACCGTAAAAGGTCCCCATCAAACCAGGATGTTGCGGTTACATGGAATGTGCAGAACACTGCAGGAAGCCCAGGACACCAGAACTTAAAATAAATTCACTAACAAAGGCCACACTGTAATAGACAAGAAGTGGCTTACTAATTGACAGGATCCAAAGGAAGGGGAGGGATGGGAGGAATATGGAGATAGATGTCCTAGTGTGGAAGAACCCAGGGAGCAAGTCTCCCCTTTTGAAACTGGATGTATCAAGCAAGAAGTAGATCTGATGGGAACTTGAGGACATTACGCACAGTGATATGGTAGCTCCCTGTCAATCACAAAATGGCCCCGCCTTAAAACATACCCGCTTCATCATCTATTTTCCTCAACATGGGACCACAACTGCTGCTGATGTTTGCATTCCTCATATAACTGCAGCAGACATAACTTAATCAGTGCAGGATATTTTCAAAGCAAAGCAGATCCAGGTGCCAAAAACTGGCAAACTTGGCAGTCGGCACATTAACATCATTCCCTTTGGCCCCAATTAGACACCAGATTAGCAGCCGGACTGAAGACGAGGTAAATCTCTAAAGAAGAAGATGTGCCAAGGTGGCTACAGTGCTGACGGAGTTGACGTTAGACAACAGCAGCTTACTTCCTTTTATATCGGTGTCCTGACTCTACCTAAATCCTCGCCAAGTTAATGAGGTACAGATAGCTGACTAATAGGATCGTCCTGTGCTGCAGATACGACAACATGAGGTTGGACAGGAGAGGACAACAGGTAAAGAAAACATGAGGACAGATGAGGAGAAACAAAGGGAGGAGGGTGGGAGAAGGAAGATGGCAACACAAGAGAAGGAGGGAAAAGGCAAAAGGAGGGGAGAGGTGGAGTTAAGAGGAGACAGAAGGTGAGAAGAAAGAAGTTGGAGATAAATAGACGTTAAAGCTGGACGTGACTTCTCTCACATCCACCTGAACACACCACACTCTCATCCCTCCTTCAGCTTCTCTCTTCATTTTCCTCCTCCTCTTTTTCCTTCCTCTCCTACATGAATATTTAATCCTGCAGAGAGATGTGTGAGGGCTCACGTAGTCTCAGTAAGACGGAGTGGGGGAAAAAAAGCAAGGCTGAGTAATACCACTGAGGGATAAACTCACCAGCATGTTAATATGTCCCCAAACCATTTCTGAAGTCAAGGAGAGTGAGAAAAGATGATGACAACAGGAAAGATTTCAATATGCATGGCAATAATGGACACATTTCTGGCTGGCTGATATAAACCTTACAGGGTGCATTCATTTATGTAACCTTGCCAACATTTTTAACTGACATCTTTATTTCATTAAACCCTACTAACTGGAGACACTTTGTCCAGAGGACAGAATGGTATTAGTTGTTACCTCAAGTATTTAATGACATATGATCACTAGGGCCAGCACTTTCCAAGTAATAAATGGTGTAATTCAGGGACTTTTTCCATGGAAGAAAGGTTGCAACTGTATCGGGAATAGAAGTCAGTTTCTGGTTTAGTGAAGGTTAAAGAACGATCTAAATGGTCCAAGCATCGTACTGCCATAGAACACTTATTATCTCAGTTTTTAATTCTTCTCATGCTCCCTTATGCATTGACAATACAACACCACATCTATTAAATGTGAGATTCATTACGTTTATGAAGGTTTTCAGGTATTTACATATTGCATCCATTGGTGGAGTAGTCTGTCATTCCTACCTAATAAATATGACATGTGATTAGACCTCAGCAAACAGAGGAAACAATTGGTTAAAAGAGCTTGCAGTTGTCTGCACATTTCATGCCGCTTTTTCCTCCCCTTCTGCTATCTACTAATATGTGTTATGGTTTTTAAAATACCCGGTTATGGGAAACAATCTCAAATTCCAAGCAGCAACCTACACGCTCAAAATTTCAAGTTTTGCCAAAGATTTTGATTGCTGGGTACAACAGCCCTGCTAGTTGTTTTTTGATGAATTATCCATTTTAATGGCAGCGCTCACCTCCATGTATGCAAATATCCACCTAAACATTCCTTCATCCCTATTTTCAGGGAACATCATTGGTGCATCCTGTTGTTAGCTGCACCCAACACAATTGTAACTGGTTTAAAGAAATACAAACATGCCAGAGCTGTTTTTTCCCCAATAGAAGAATGATGATGAGGTGCTGTCAGACTATTCTACACAGCACTGTCAGTGTTGGGGATGGCTTGGTTATGTGAGACTAGTTAAGAGCAAATGCCTCTGCATCCAGAATCCCAGCTGTTTTGTCAGAGTTTCACAGCAGAGCTATATTGCTGGCACAAATCACGACTTGCAATCTCACAAACAACTGTGTGTGGGCAGATCTCTGGAAAGTAGGTTTTGTAAACTCAGCTCTGAAAGAACTGTGACCAAGACAAGTGCTAACGTACAAGTACACAACATACACACGTTCAAATTGATACTTTTGCCCTTATTAAACTAAAGTTTTAATGCTTCTGAACTTTTTTCTCATTGTATGCACACCAGTTTTTAGATCACTATTTGCAAGGTTTCAAGCTTAAAAAAAAACTAATACTAAAATACAAAATAATGTCTGCAGAGATAAGATTTGTTTTTAGTGTAGCAAAACACTATGCCAACCTTTAAAGCTTAACTTCAAGTCAGTAAAACCATTTTTAAAATCAGATTTCAAGACTTCAAATACAGAAATTTTCAGTTTTTAAATATGATATGACACTTAAGCCATAAGTGGGCTAAGGTTGCCCACTTTAACTGATACTTAGCCTCATTAACTGATATGACATGTCATGGCAGCACATGTCTCCTATGTAACATTTGTTAGGCTGGGGGAAGCTTTATGATTCCACATTCAATTTGCTGCAGGCACATAAATGGAAACAGCCCCATCAGTAGCCCATCACAATCCATAGTTTTACTGTCTGCGTTGTATCATTTAGTGGTTGGCAGCACTTGTTTCAGCAAATCCCTGCAAACCAAAAATATACCCTAGTGGCGATTGTAATTATGATGAGAGCTACAAAGTCAGCATAAGGAGGATGTCAATACAACATCAGTCAGTACAACATTTGACTTAAAGACACGGACCACTGACAGTCTCTTGTTTTAAACAATAGACAGATTTGTTTCTTTAAACCATGATCTTGGGCCTTTAACCTTATGGAGTGCTTATATAATCCCTTTAAATCGTTCAGTTTCTGGTAATTTTCACAAAAGGGACAAATAATTTCTGGAAACGTTGGGTCAAACCTTAAAAATGTGAGGGAGGTTTGGTGTACCTAACATGATTTGGCAAAGGAAAATAACTTACTTAACAAGTTTATACGCTTTTGTTGACTTAACAAAGTTTCCAAATGGCATGTCAGTGGCGCTGCATGCGCACACTGGTCCAGTAACCGAAGTAAGTACCAGCATCTTTATGGGCTAATTTTTGGACCAGGAACAACTATTACCAAACACAGGCTTAGGGTGAGCAATCCTGCTGCTCAGACATATTTTAGTCAAAACATGCAGTGAGGTGTGCAATGAAAATTATTTCTGGCTCTCAGTAATGTTTGCATAGCTAAACGTACAATTGGTGGTTAAAAGGCAAACATTCCACTGTGTGCCAATGAATATTTGACCGTGATTTTTTTATATTGAAAACACCAATGACCTTTGACATACAACCCAGCCTTGACCTCAACACTTACACAATCTACTCAGTTTTACATGAACCCCAACACTCTTTAAGCATATACATGCACATCTGTATGTGATGTCATCTCTGGAGAAAGTTAAAGACATTGCAGTCTACATATTTGTATCTAGTGCTTTTTATTAAATTATGCAAAGAGGGGCGCTGGAAAAGTACCACCTTCTCAAAAAGGATTATTAGATTGTTTAGCCTGTGAGTTAAAGTGCGTGTAGACTAGAAGTGGGCAGTAGCTTGTGTTTGGACAGGACATACTGTGTGCTCAGTGAGAGGAAAAACACTGGAATGAATTGAATTTGCCTCCGTCTATGACCCAGACGGACGATGTGACGTATCCTCAGTACACCAAGAGCTCATTGATTCTGAGCAGCCTACAGCTATTGTGTTTGTGTGTCGGTGTGTGTATCTACGGACGTGCAAGTGTATGTTGTAGCAAAGTGCAGGAGGAGGCCAAGTCCACGGATTATATAATTAAACCAGATACTGGAGCATAATTTAAAAATCACAATGGAAGTCAAAACAATTGCAAAATGACACCAGAAGTGTGTTTAGGTTCAGTTTGAAAACACAATAAATGCTGTAACCTGTATATTACTGCCGTTATCATCTTAAGGTTAATTAGATTGGCGACTTAGAATTTCTTTTTCTTTTTTTTTGCATTTTATTTCAAAAATGAAATATTTTTTGGAATCAAACCCTGTCGAAGCTTTATTTATAATACATACATAGACACATAAAAACAGAGGAGAGTGAGTAGCACCCTAAGACGAAGCAGATTGGCAGTGAGCCTCCTTATGTCACAGTTCACCAGGCATCCATGGAGCCAACTGTGCCACCCGGTTGCTCTGTGTACCAACAACAGCTTGCTGTTTACACTCCAGGCTTTTAGTTAATGACCTTATGCAACTGTAGAGCAACAGGAGGCTGTTAATGTCTTAAATGAGGGGCCACTCCATTCAGACAACACTGTTCTGTAGCTAAGTTTAGTAAGGGCCCAAATATTCAACTGCTATACTGCCAGTATTAATTTCACATCATTTTAGCAAATTGCCGTAGCTGGTGAGCATTAATGACATTTCATTACGTAAGAATTTTAAAAAGCCGCAATGATATGACTTCAGACCACAGGCCGGTGACCCAGAGGTCATCACCTTTTTGCATCTGGGACTTTGTTGTATTGAGACACGTGGGAAGCTTTGAAAGACCGTAACCAACTTCTCTATTTTTAAATTGCTGTAATTGAGTTTTGAAATACCACTTGCTAAACTTGATCAAACTGTAGTTCACATGACAGTGAACACTATACCAGCAATGCGTAAAAGCAAAACCAAACAGGGGTGGAGTATTCTCACAAGGTTCTCCACCCAAACCTGCTGGACAGCAGAGCTATGATATTAAACATTTGCAATGTTGTCATTTGAGCTCATTTGCTAATAAACATTTATATTAACTATGAATATTGGTACAATAATTTTTTAGACAAATGAATAGTAAATGAAGTTTCCATTTACATTAGCTGTTGGACATTTCCAGCAATAATTATCCACTACTTTTAGTCATTTAGACAGTCAAATTACTTTAAGCTTTAAGCATTTATCCATTTGTTTTAGCTAATAATTTCAACAATTATTTATTTATTTCAGCTATATCAGAATTTATCCACCACATTTAGCTAACAATTGAAACTATTTATCAATGTTTTTTGCTAACTATTTTAGCTTTTACTAAAACACTTTTAGCTAATTCACCAATTTATTAATTTCAGTCAACTATTTAACTGTTTCAAATTACTTTTAGCTGTCTATTTAAAGCATTTATACATTACTTTAAGCTAACAGCTATAGTATGTCAACAAATTATTCATTTCTTTCAGCTAACTAATACAAATTAACATTAGCTGTATATTTAAAGCATTTATACATTACTTTTAGCTAACAGTGATAGTATTTTAAAAAAATTATTCATTTCTTTTAGCTAATAAAAATTAATGTTAGCTGTATAGCATTTATATATTGGTTTGTGCTAACAATTTACAACCATTGATTCATTTATTTTAGGTGTTTGTTAGTAAATTACTGTATCTACTACTTAGCTCACAATTTAAACCAATTGTCTATTCCTTTAAGCTTGCTAATGAAAATTTAGGTAGGCGTAGCTTTAAGTAGTTTAGCTAATTATTTTTCACTGTTTCTTATTATTGTCAGCTAAGTCTTTCTAATGTCAGTTTGAATAATTTTTTTTTTTTTTTTTTTTTTTTTTTTTTTTTTTTTTTTTTTTTAGCTTACTCTTATAACTGTTCAAAATGACTTTTAGCTAAATACTTCCATTGTTTGTAAATGACTTTAACCAATACTGTTTGCTAACAATTTGAGTCATTTATCCACTTATTTTAGCTTACAATTACAACCGTTTTACACACTTATTTCAATTGTTTTTAATTTACTTTTGGCTGTATATCTCAACTACTTGTCCATCACACAGCTGACTATATCAATCATTACTTTGTGCTACGTATTTATATTTTCATGCTAGCTTGCTAATGACACTTTCCCACAAGTCTGTTGATGAAAAAAATGTTCAAATTTCACCAAACAGAAAACAAGACTGCAGGCAGAGATGAGCTAGGCTGTGTTATGGTGGTGAGCATTCCAAAAAAAGAGTGTGACAGAGTGAACCTGGAATGTTAATGACAGGTAACATTTCATGAGAGACATTAGGCAATTTTCCACTGCAGGAACTCGAAGCAGACATGGATGTTTACAGAAATTACCAATTAAAAGGTCCTTTCAGTCTCTTTCCATTGTGGTAAAGAAGCCGACAGCTTTGACCACAATGTTAACTTTAAGTGCACCAAAACAGTGACAAATAGTAGTTACTTAATGTAACTTCTGTTCTATGAGCATGTAGGAAATAAAGCAATGGAGGTGTGTTATGTTAGCATACACCGATCAGCCACAACATTATGACCACTGACAGGTGAAGTGAATAACATTGATCATATTGGTACTATGTGGTGTTCTGCTGGAAAACCTTGGATTTTAACATCCTTGTTGATGAGACTTAGACACCCAAATAAACATTGTCCCAGAACAAACACACTCCCTCATGCAAATGGAAATCCCAAATGTCACTGGCCTACCCCCGCAGGAAAATGCACCCCACCACATGGCAAAAACATCAAACAATCAGGAACATCTGGAGGAACATGACAATGGCCCAAGATGTTGATTTGACCTCCAAACTTCCTAGACCCCATTCTGATCAAGCATCAACAGGATGCAGTGGAACAAGTTGGATTGACAGAGGCCCCACTGCACAAGCCAGAGTACCCAAAGGATCCACTGCCCTGGTCCTGGTGCCAGACCCCATAGGACACCCTGAGAGGTCCTCTTGTCCATGCCCAATGGTTCAGAGCATTTTTGACCACATAAGGGGGACCAACACAATATTAGGCAGGTGCTCATAATGTTATGCCTGATCAGT